>JAWWMO010000035.1:3131570-3189250 GCA_035047845.1 Dendrocincla fuliginosa
ATGCTGAGCTTCCTTTGAAACAGGAATTCTGGAAAAAAATTCATAGGAATTCTGCCTAGAAGAACCCGAGGCATTTCAGTGAATTCCTGCTGAAGGAAACCCAGAGAACAGTGTGGTTCATGATTTCCAGGAGCTTGGAGCTGACTGAGGAATGCCAAGCCTGACCTGTTCTTCTGTGCTCTTTCCCCACAACGTGCAAACATGATTGTGTCATCTTGTGTTGCATTATTAAAACCATTCTCAGATTTGGACTGAAACACCAAGAACTTGGGTAACATCTGAATGAGATTATGTGCAGGATGAAAAAGAACCCCAGAGTTCCATAATTTCAATTACTGCAGAGCTTTTGAGACTAATACAGCCAACAAGGCAGTTCTGGAGAGTCTAAATCACATCTATACCTCCTACCACCTACAGTCACATGCAGCCATGGAGTTTGATGTATACTTGTCAGCAAATCAGAAAAGCTGATTTCTGGTGCCAGCTCACTATGCCAACATTTTCTGATGCCAGATTGGGAGGTCCTATCTCCAGATGAAATACTGATATTGAAATCCTCCCCTGGATCTTTCTCCAGGCTGGTGAGGCCATGAAAGTGGCTGTCAAAGAGCCAGTGTTAGTGCACGTTCTCAAGGCAACACTGAAGAGGTGGCCAACAGAGGAATTGCTATGAGAGTTCAAAGCATTTTTAATCCATAAACATGAGCTGTTTGCTCTTAAAGGATTTCTTCAGGGAAAATCATATTGCTGCTCCTGAAGGAGATTGCTGAGTCATGTTAACTGTGTTATACACAGGGATTGTGTGCATGAAAATGTCAGTCATGCGTTTTGGCTATTGGCTTGGAAATAATGCCAGCATAAATAACCCCATAAATGAACACATTACCTGCCATCCTGTGAACTCTGCCTGATGAAACCCCGCTATTCCCGAGCAATGCCCAGGAAGAAATGGCCTGCAATCTGTATTGATTTCTGAGGGCCCTTTCAGACAGAAAATTAGCTTCCTAATTGGGGGAAGCTCAGATTCAGAATGCCTCAATGGGGTTTCATCCTCCTTAACGACACCTACAGCCCCTGCTCCCTGCAGAAGATGATCTGTGGCTGCTTCATCCCAGCCCTTCGAAGGGCAGAACTGCCCTCATGGCTGCCCAAAGCAGTCCCCTCGGAGCTGTCACCCTGTGCCACGCTGTCCCCAAGCAGGCAATCAGGCTGGACGATGCCACAGGCAGCCAAGGACATCTGGAAAAGCTTTATTGATGCCACACTCCTCGTAACTCAGTGTCACCGAGTCTGTCTGAGCCACCATGAGACATCATCTCCAGTCACTCCTCTGCCAGTTCAACCTTGGTCTGACTGATGTGAGCAAGGAGAGGCTTGGGGGTGGGTTCTACATCACAGTTCATCGTACAACAAAAACCCCTTCTGTCTTCTAGAAGCAGTGGAGCTGAGCAGTGAGTGCTCCTGAGATGAAATCCAGAGAACAGCACTCCAAGGACAAGCTGGGTGCTGCATTGGGGAGCAGCTGAGGGGACAGCAGTGTCCAAGCAAGGCTGTCCTGCATCCTCCTTCCTCCTCACTGGCATGCTGCCAACCCAGACGCTGACAATGTTACTGGGGGAAGAAAGTTCTCCTGTCAGCCCGTGGGACACAGTCATTGTCCCCAACATCCCTAAACTGCCAGATAACACAGGAAAGCCACGGGAGGCTGTGACAAGTCAGCTAGACAGTTCTCATCCAACATCTGGGAGGAAAAAGACCACGTATGAGGGCAAAACCTGGGTTTGGGTGCTGTGGACTTGCATGGAGGAAGCCACGGTGCAAGTGTCATTTCTTCTTTGGGCAAAGACATTTCACTGCTCTTCTTGGTCTCTGAGCACACAATAAAAAGTCATGCTCGTGTCCCCCTGGTCTGTATTTACTGTCCTTATGGTTCTGGACTCCAGTTGACATAGCTCTGGTTTTCCAGACTTGGTGGCTATGTTGGAACTGACCCCTGGAACTCACTTTAATCTCTCCTCTTCAGAGTCAGTGCAAGAGAGGAGACACAAAAAAATTAGGCAGAGGGCTCCACACTGAGAAATGCTGTGCCCGGTGTTTGGGAAGAGCAGGAAGGTGAGCTTCACGTAAATCCCACTCCTTCTCTTCCAGTGGCATTCTGATGTTGGAGGGATCAGTAAAAAATGGCCAAAGGAACAAACACTGGTGCTGCAGCACGAGAACACTGCGAGGAGAGCAGAGCTGTGAGAGGCAAAGGAAGCCCAAGCTCCTCAGGGCCATCACAGACACCTAAAGCTCCCTGTCACTGGAAAGCAAACGAGGTGAGACAGAAAAAGGGCCGGCACCCAGCAGAGAGACTGTGGTTTGCAAACAGGAGAACCCAGATGGTAAATACCTGAAGCTGCTGAGGGGAGAGAGGGAGAGCCAGCTGCTTTGGGTTTGTTTAGCTTTAGCTCTTCATTAGTTTCTTTATTTTGCAAGGTGAGGCGGAGCTGTGAATCACAACATGATTATTTTCCACATGAGGCTGAGTTTTCTGTGACTTTTGATGGCTCTGGCACTGAGCAGATTTGATGCTGTGTATGAGACTGAGCAGAACGTGGGATATTTTCTTACCTATATTCTCTTTTTCCTGCTCTAAGGTAATACAGTGAGGAGAGCAGTAGGGTGGAAAAAAGGACGAAAAATACTCTAAATTGGGACTATCCCATCTTCCTTTCTAAATCCATTTGGGATCAGTGTTTCCCTTTGAAGACCTACAGTGCAGGGCCTGTGCTGGGCTTCCACCCTCATCCCTGGGCTCAGAAATGAAGGATGTCCAGAGCAATGTCCTCCAAGTCCTCCAAGACTGTTGCTTCCTTTTAGGAATCAGGGATTTAGCTTGAATGCAGCTCTTAAGCATGGTTTCATCTTTGCATGTCTAATTGGCTTTGAAAACTGACTTCAAGAACTCCTAAGAGATGTGTAAGAAAACACAGACAAAACTCCTCCATACTTCATCACAGGTCTCCTGCCACACAGGGGCACAGGTACCTGTCAGGGTGGGAAGGGACACACCCTATTGCAGGAATGTGAAGAATAACGCAACAGGAAATGTTCAAGAGCATCCAGACTGTTTTGGGAAGCACCCAATTCTTGTGGGAGACTCAGTTACATTCCTTTCTACTGGATGCAGGTCTCGAAGTGGTCCTTTTAGAAAGTCTTTTCCTTGTTTTATTTCTCAGGAACAGCTCCCCAGCACACAAAAAAAGGAGGTTTGTTTTTAAACTTGGCTGTCACAAGTCTCGTCTGTCCCTTTTCCAGTCTGAAATCTGTTCTGCCTTGTCCTTCTCACACAAACAAGTATTTCCCTATCTTTGACCATAACTGTCCCTCTTTTCTCTCTCTCTTTAAATTTTATCCCAGCTTCTTTGAGCTGGGGCTGGCAGGGGAGGGAGGAGAGGTGCTCCCACAGGGCTGCAGGTGGGTACATCATGAACACTCGTGGTGGCATGGTGACTTTTTTGTTGTGTTCTTTATTTCCTACGACGATCCTAATATTTCTTTTCATCCTAATCTCTGCAGAGCAGTGAATTAATGTTTTCATAGAAGTGTCTGTCATTGTTCCAAGAACTCTATCCTGAGGGGAAAAAGCTAATTCAGAACCCATCACTATATACGTAGAGGGAGGATGACTCTTCATGTTCCCCACTCCACATTTGTCAACACTGAATATTGCCTGCCATTTGCTCTCAGTCACAGAGGCAGAGGCCTTGCAGTACATCCAGCAGCTCTAAAGTTTTCAAGCCTCATTTGTCCTTTCAGCTGAACATTTCAGTGTATTTTAATCAGCTCTTGCTTTTCTTGGGTTTCCTTCTTCATAACTTCGAAAAAAATACTTTTATTGCTTCTGAGGGGTACTGAATCTCTCTCTCTTAGTCACCCTTACAAGGTATCTCTTACTAACATTTGGAATCAAGTTCCCCACTCAGGAATAAGTCAAGAGGAAGGAGTTTCCCACTAATTTCTCCATGCTCTGCCCAGTTTTAGACTCTGCATCATACCTAGCACAGGATTTTGCAGTGTGTGCACGGGGTTTTAGAGTCTCCTACTGTTTTGTTTGCTGTCCTTACCCTCTCTCTGCCATCAGTTTAACCCTGCTGTCTATGAAACTGTCCCAGTGGGTGATCACTAACATCAGCCTGCATTTTTTATCTGAATATGGAATCCATCCACAGAGATTGTATTGCTCATTAATGACATTACCTTGTTATTCTGATTCAGCTTTAGTACATGACATCTGCTTTGTCTTTCAGCGTAATCAGCACCAAGATGTTAATATCCCACTAATTATCTTTCTCCCATCAAATTTCTGGTACACCTATTATATCAGGCTCCATTAAAATCTAGTTTCTCCTCTCATTAATTGCTGTTGAAGTGCTGGTTTAGGAGCACGTAGAGAACTGGCTCAGCTTTCTCTTTTCCTGTGCTGTGTTTAGGTGAGACTTGATTTGTTTACTTGCTGTTTGCCATGTGCTACCTTAGCTTTGCCAGCTACTTTTTAGACAATGCAGGGTTTTTATTGCTTCATCTCTCCAGGAGGCATCATCATGAGCTGTGTTGAGGACATGCAGAACAGCACTGCCAGGACAATCTCTCATTTTAAAAGTCCCCTGTAACATTTTGGACTGTTAAATGCTCAGTAGCAAAGAGCATTCTCCTTCTCCAAGGTTTTGCCTCGCCTGTGGTCTCTAAAAAGTCTTGTTTAATTTTATGCACGTGAATTTCCCTATCAAAAAGAGGAAAGCAGTGTGATCCAGGCAGTTGCTGCTGCCTGCTGCTCTGCCCTTCATTGTGGGAATTATTCCACAGGTATCACAGCTGAAGGAAGAGAGGTCCTGCAGTAACACAGAGCAGGTTCTACTCAACCTGCGAGTGCTGCTTCCAGCTGATTTCTGCTGTGTTTATCCCAGCCCTCACCCACACAAGGAGCTGGGCTGGTCAGGTCTCCTCATGCTCCACCTCTCACTGTGTCCCTGTGCCTGAGAGCTGGCATTTCTGGAAGGATGTGGGAGTTTGAAGCCCCACACAGCCCTGGGCAGGGGGAGGAACACACCCTGTTTGTATCCAGCTGTACTGGGATCTACTCAGTGAAGCCATTTCCCAGCTCGTTTGATGGGGCATAGGCTGATCTTTTGATTCCACTGTGGGGCCACAATTCCCAAACATAATTCTGGCCTTCGTGTCTTCCTTTCGAATGCATCCTCCATGTCCTTCTGGGAGTTCTGGGCACAGATTTGAAGGAATGGGAAAGGGGAGCTAGAAGGTGCACCCAGAAGGTGCAAGGGGAGGAGGAGAGTCGTGGTGTGCCCCAACCTCAGTGTTTTGGGCACTACAACAGGGACATAAAGAGTCCCTCGCTAAGCAGGTTACCCTTCTCTTCCTCAGGCAGCAAAACACTCAGTAGGAACAAAACTTTGAGGAAGTTTGGTGGAGAATATCCCAGAAGCAATTTAGAACTGAAATATCAGGTCCAGCCTACTGTGACATTTCCCTTCCAACTCCTTTTGGAAATACTTACAATCTGCTCACATCTGTAATGAAAATGAGGAAAGGGCACACTTCGTGGGACCCAACATCTGCTCTGGGAGAGCCCATTAAAAACCCTGCCACTGTGGCCAGCTACTGCCCTATCATTTTCTACCAACAGCAAATGTAAACTGTCATCAGAAAATGTTTTTTTCTAGTTATTATCTACCATCACGAAGCTGATTTTGTTAAGCAGATTTGGCACTAAGAACCAGCAACAGCTAATAAATTCAATGTTAGGCTTACGAGGTTCTGACAGATTGCTGGCAGCTGCCTTAAATGCAGGAAAAAGCTCTCCTAGTGTGGGTTGGAAATGCTTATTTATACCATACTGTGGGTCTGTTTGCCCCAAATTTTGCTGCCTCCTTTTAGTAGATGTCATTGGTGAGATAAATGCAAAGGGTATAGTAACTGATCAGAGACACAGGATCCAGCTGCTCTGGAGATCAGCACTGATGGGTAAAGAGAGGAAGCTCAGCCATGAACTATTACAGTTTTACAGTAAGAATAAGACACTTCTTCATTTAGGAAGGCAAGGTTTGTGAAAAGGATGTAACTAGACCCCACCATAGATGGTTTTATTTACTGTGAGTTTTGATGAGTGGTTTTTCTATGCTAAGAAGCTGTGGAAGGACTGTGGAAGGCTTTTATGCTGCTCTGCTGTCGACTGGAGAGGAGATGGGCTGGACAACTAGGCTAAGTTTGTTCTTAGGCCTTGTTTTAGCATGTCTTAACAGTGGAAGGTGACATGCTCAGAAGTAGGCAGAGGCTTCAAGAGCCTGTACTTAGCTTAGAAGTTGGTCAGACAGCCCGAGGTGTTCTTTGGAGCAGGGAAAACCAACCTAAAAGGAAATTTTGGGAAGCCTGAGTGCTCAGCTGCAGTAACAGAGCATCTACTATTGAGGTGTTTCAGATGACCAAAACCTTGAACAACCAGTTTTTGGTGGTTGCATATATAAGAATATTAAATACTCCAAGAATATGGAGAGGAACTGAGTAAGCTGAAGGTGAAGGTAAGTTTAGTCCAAAATATCCTAGTTACGCAATGGACTGTGAAACTCGCATTGTTTGTATAACTGAACTCAAATTTTGCTGTTCACTGTGTTTTATCCTACCTCATTTGGCAGGATACCAAATTTGGAACAAGAATCAAGAACCTGGCCTAGGACTGGATGGAACTGAGTAGCTGACAAGCCTCTGACCATTAAAGTCAGTGCTGAGTGAGGGGATAAAAAAATTTAAAAGAATAAAAGTTCTAATTGGGAAAGAGCAGATTAACTCAAAAAATTAAAGAATTCTTCAGTAAATGTGAATTTGACATCATTGATAGACAATTTTCTCTTCACATGTGGTGAGAGTTCCTCTTTACAGGACCAGACTGGTGATGAAAATTTCAGATTAACTATGTTGCAGTGTCCAACTCGATTTACAGTTGTAGAATGTACCCTATTTTTGTTTATGAGTCTGATGGTCAGCACTTTCCATCTCTGACAGAGCATTCCCCTCTCCTTCTCTCAATATGCCTTACAGCTCCATGGGAAGGCATCAGATACAGACATAATTTTCTTCATAACACTACACCAAAGGAGCCTTCCTTCCTCAAAAAGGAAAAACAGAATAGTCTAGAAATATGCACTCACATCATGCAGCAACTCTAAAATTCTCCTGGCAAAAAAAAAAAAAAAAATGCTGACAGCATTTCACACAAACCAAAAGAAATACTAAAAGTAAAGCACTAACTGCTGTTTTGGAAAGTGTGTGGGTGATGCCACCAAGACTCCTGCACCATGATGAAGTTCCACAGGAAAGGGAGAAAGCAGGAACCCAGCCCAGGGGCTCTCCAGCAGACACCTTGTGCTGGCTCTGTCTGCCTCCTGAGGGTGCCCTGCTGTGCCCACCCTGTGCTGGCAAAGGCAGGGAGCACCCACTCAGGAACTGCAGCTTCACACCCAGGCTCCTCTTTCAACCTTAGTGCTGTCCATTTTACCTCCTCTCCCATGTCTCTCCTTCAGGCTACAGAGCCTTACCCTTGTGCAGAACCTTCCAGAACTTTGCTATCTGTTTTGTGAGCTGCGCTGAAAAGGACCCCATACCCCAGCGTGTTTTATACACGGGTGAAGCTTTCAGCTGTGGGCAGCCCTCGTGCTCTCTGCTCTGCTCCCCTTTCCTAACCCTTTTTGGCAGCTGAGCATCGAGCTGCTGCTTCCCTGAGAGCAGCTCTGCCCCAAGGTCCCCTTTGTGTGTGTGAGAATTAACTGGGAGCCCATCAGCAGCAGGAACCCCAGCCTTGGGCTTCTCTTCTGTGCCTAATTTATTTGGGGTTGCTTACGATGGATTTCACAGACTCCCAGGGACTGTTCCTCTCCCTGCAATGCCCCTCTGCTTTATTCATGGTAATTGCCTTTCCCTCCGTTTGCCAGCGGATCAGCAGTTCAGACAAAGTGAGAACAATTGTCCCTTGCACCACTTATTGCTGCTCCCACCAGGCCTGGGGAAGGCACCGTGTGCCCCAAAGGTCTGGGGATTGTCTCAAGGGAGCCAAGAAAACACACCTGGCACCTCCTGAGCTGTGGGCAGAGAGCTTTGCTCCATCTGGAACAGGATGGGCTCAGGCACCTGAGACTTTAATGGAACGCTGCACACCTTTTCCTTGGATGTACTATTTTGAAATATGGGTCAAATGGTTTTTGAGAATTAAATAAGTCTCAATCATTAATGAGTTAAACCCCAACAGCAGGGTAAGGAAAATGTTTGCAGCCTGCCTCTGTGCACTCGAATATATAGTTTTTTTACAAGGGTAAAGCAAACAAACAAGCATCCAGATGATTCCCTCTGTGACTTCATTTTTCTGACCCTAAATGTCTTCATGGCCTGAGGAGACCATGCAGCATGTCCTTCCTCACTAGAAGTCTGCATTATGATATAAATCTGTATCTCCTTGGAAAAAAAAAAAATCATTTGAATTAAGATCAAAGCAAGGACAGACCTGCACAAAGGGAGCAAAGAGCTGTCAGAAACCCTTGGTGTCTGTGTCACCTGGCTGTGTGCAATCTGGATGGCATGCAGGTCCCTGTGTGCCAAGGAGGGGATGTTTCCCCTGGCACTGTAGCATGACAAGACACGATACTGAGGCAATTTGGAGAATGGGAAGAAGCCTTGACTGTATTGTCTTACCTTTTTCCGAAGCCGGGGCAAGGTCAATAAAACTTCGACACTTTTCACCTTTAAAAGAAAAGGATTATTTTAGGAGACAGAAGTTGACTGGTGTTGCTCTGCCTCCCCTATCTGACTGGGGTTCCTGCCATCCCTCCCACCCCAGTCTCTGCAGGACCACGGGGTTGTCTCACACCGAGGGCAGATGTTTGACCTGTGTGTCCATCCTCCCCAAAGCCCTCTGCTCACAGGGCTGGGCCCTCCCTTAGGATTCCAGGCTCTTCATCAGGGGTATGGGATGTGGGTAGTGAAGAAGAGTGTCCTTTGTTGTCTGAGCCTCTGCTGGGTCAGTGATGCTCCTTCCCAAGCCCAGGAGCAATGCTGCCCTCCAGATGGAATGGCACAGGGCAAAACCCCACAGAGGATTTTCCTGCACTGGGAGGGCACGGGACTCTTTCACTGATGCTTTTGCCCCCTTTCTTCTCACCCCTGGACAAAGCCTGTGCCCCACCATGGGCACAGAGGTCTCCACAGACCGACAGGACACACACGTGAACAGGACAGACAAAACCTGAAGCACAAAGACGTTAAACAATCACACTGCACTTAAAAAAATGTTTATAAAGCAGGCAAATGCCTTGCTCTGAGCATCACAGCCAGTGCCACTCCCTCTGCTTCATGGCTACTGCATCCACTTATTACTGTAAATTAAACTCTGTTTTATTTACCTCTGCTCTTGCAGGCATTCTTGAAAAGCCTATTGCTTCTGAACAGGAAATATATCTTAAGGGTGGATGCTTGGACCTTTCTTTTTACTTTTAATGCAGTCAAAGCTCATAAAATAATTCCTCTGCCCCAGGTGCATCCGTCCACCAAGGGCATGTTTCCTTTGATATATTCCAGGGTGCCCAAGAGCTCACCTGGCTGGAGCAGTGAGAGCCCAGCGTGCCTGCCAGGGGCAGGGAGGAGATGCCATTTTGCCCTTTAAGACTTTAATTGATTCAAAGGCAGCAATAGGACTAGGGGTTTCTTTTTATTAGCTTTGCTCATTTTTAATTGCAGAGTCAAAGCACTCATTCAGGCAAGGTGAGCCATTAAAAGAGAATAAACAGGGAAATGCCACAGTGATGGGGAAGCCAGTGAGTGATTTTTTCCTTGTTGTAATACAAGTATATGTACAAACCAATATAAAATGTTAATCTTTATGGTGTCTTTTTAGGCAGGATCGAGATAAACATAACCATTCAAACTGGCTGTGCTGACATAACAATCTATTATTCTAATGCTATTATTACTACTTTTAACTTACTTTTTGCAGTTTTAAACCTATGCTAAGTACCCTGAGAAGTGTTGTGTACATACTCTGCAGTCTGTGTCCTACTCTGTAGTAAAAGACAAGGTTCACTTGACATTGCAATGAGCATTTTGACAACTCCATGGCAAGGGAAGGATTTCTCCTCTGTGAATCCAGGCACTGCCCAGAGGATAGTCATGAAAAGGAAGTGACACTTGGCCTCTCAAAGCAACATCTCTGTTTCCAAACAAGTAGGGCAGGCTGTAACTGAGCAGAAGGAACATCAGGTGAAAAAGTTATGAAGTTTTGGGGCAGACAGACAGGAAGACAACTTATGGATCACCAAATTACCCCAGCCCAGAGGTGCTGGCAGGACCCTGCAGGTCTCCTGTTCAGAGCAGGACTGTCACTAACACCTGCTCACGTCAACTGTGGCTTTCCCAGCCAAATCTTGAAATGCTTCAAGGATGCCGATACCCATCATGTAGTGACTCCAAGGATGGAGTTTCTCCCCTGCTCTGGTCCCAGGGCTGCACCACCCTCCTGGAGAAGTGGTCCCTTATACCCAACCTGAACGTCTCTGGCTGCTCTGGCATCCTTGGACTCATTCTTTCTCTATTTTAAGGGACATGAACAAACCCAGCTCCCTGAACTTCTTTTCACACCTGCTGTGCTTTAAGCCCTTGACCACAAAATCCAGAGAAATAGTTGGACTGTAAAAGAGACTGTGCTGTAAGCAGGAAACACTCTCATCCAGAGGCACAGGAGTCTTAGGGCTTGAGGTGTTTCAGGAATGCAGTGACATAAAATCAAGGGAATACAGGGGGAGTGACCTTTAGATCTGGGATTGATTTAAGCAGATTAAGGAGGATTTTTCATTGTAGCCATATGGATCTCTGGTTTGGGTCTGGTTTTGTAGTGTTTTGTTTAGTTGTTTTTTGGTTGGTTTTGGGTTTTTTTTTCCTCCAGATGTAAGCTATTGCTTTTATGAAAGTTTTCTTCTAACCTGACTTCAAGCTAACTGGCCAGCACTGATCCCACCTGTGGTTGTAGTGAATGCAATGCCACCTTACTGGGAAAACTTAACAAATATCTGACTCTCCAGCATGTTATCCCAAGACAGGCAAAGGAGAATGGCATTTACTCCTGTAGAAACTGCATGGGCTGTGCTGAGAGCTGGAGGTAGAGGGTGCCCTTCAGATCCATGGCAAGGTACAGAGCTTTTCTGGGGTACTGAGCAAGATGATGGTATGAGAGAGTTTGGCTGCAGGTGCCTTGTCTGCAGGACAGGAGTAGAGAGAGTATCATCACAGGCTGTTGGAGGGAATGGCATCCTCCTCCTCTCTCAAATCAGCTTGCCCAGAACACCAATTCTCCCAGGAGAGATGGCTGTGGGGAGGCCTTCAGCTTAAATAACTGAGACAGAAGATGCTGGAGCATCCAGAAAAAGACCTTTAGGAGCCATAGAACAAAGACTGAGCACTGACTGGAGATGGGGAGGATGTCACTTCACTCCCAACAACTGATGTCTGTCTGCACTATGCCTGAAGGTCATGGGAGGAACTGCACAAGCAGTTCCCCCTCATTGTTCCTGTTCCTGGAGCACTGGAAAGCCCTCCTGCATTTTCAGTGGTGACCACTGGTGGTATTTATAGACCACATCCATACTTCCACATGCAGACATGCATCTCACTGAGAACTGAAGATGTCAGCAGTGCTTTCACTATTCCTCCTAGGATTTATTCTAAGTTATTTTTGGGTATCTTGTATAACTGATCTCTTAAGCCCTCTTAAGTTTAATTTTAGACTTGGCAGAGTTTATCCTGCTGTGCTGTCCTTTTCCAGATGCATCTTCTCCTCCTAACCAGGCTCCTGGAGAGTCTTTAGAGAATACAGAAAAGGCTGTTTAGGGATGCAACAAGAAGAGTCTCCAGGATTCATCCCTCTGAGAGTCCTGCCTTCACCCACTTGTGTCTGCAGTTCTGACAAAGAGGAAAGCCAAGGAGTGATCTCCTCTGCACTTCACTCACATAAAGAAGAGCTGTGACCTGGCTTGAATTCTCCACTTCCCTGCAGGAGCAGTGGCCATGGACAGTGCATGTGAGGCTCTGTGGAGCTCAGCAGTGTCAGGGAGCTGCTGGAGGCTGAGGAGAGAGGACTGACCAACCACCTAAAGATCCATAAGCAAAGCACTTGGTACCAGCTTCTTCTGTGTCTTCCCAAGGGTGAGGCAGAAACATCAAACACACTCCCTCCCAACCAGGCTGGCTCTGCACGGGCTCAGCTGGGTCCAAGAGGGGGCATGGGGCACAGGGATCTGCAGGACTGGGGACTACCAGTCCAAAGTTTACCTGTGGTTCTCTCTAAGAAATCCTAATTAAATAATCTAATCCTATATTTGTGCATGTCTGTGTGTAATTATAACTTGCCAGGGAAATTCAAATTGAAGTAGCCAGAGGGTGGGAGGAGATACATCTGGGAAGACTGAGCTGGTGGGTGGGTAAGAGTCTGGAGGTCTTGATATGGATGATAGACTTAGAGCCCATGGAAATATGGGAGGGACCATCAGTGTGATGTGCTTGTGCATGTCCAGCAGGATGGCGTGTGCATGTTCCAGCAGGGATCTGCAGACCTGCTCAGGCACAGAAGGAAGGGGAGCTGATGAGGCTGATGCTGCTCCTTGGCTGTTGGTGAAGGCACAGCTGTCTCTGGTGGGTCTGTGTGGCCAGACATGTCAGTGTCATGCCTGCTCATATGTGTGTGTGTGCGTGTGTGCACCTGAACCTTGAATACAGAGCTAGCCTGGATGGGAGGGGGTCCAACAGCAAACAGTCAAGGGAGAGGAGGTTCCCTGTGCCTTAAAATCCCTGTGCTCAGCTTCCCAGGAGCACCTTCAGCATTCCCTCAGACAGGCTCACCGGGGCTTCTCCCCTCTCATGGCTCTGCAGCTGAGGAAGGTCTCTCAGCTCTGCAGCAGAAATGCTTTCCAGCTCCACAGCAGTTCCTACTGAAGAAAGCTCAGCTTTGGCCTCTCTGTGTCCTCATGGAACAGTTACAGGAAGCTGTGGATTTTGACAGGGACACAGAAGAGAAAGCTGTGGCACCACAAGGAGATGATCCTTCTGTCTTGCTTTCAGCATGAGGTCCGTACTTTTTCTTGTCCTTGTGTTGCTCACAACATGCTGGGAAGTCCAGAGCTTCCAGCCCTTCCACGTCTGTGTTATGTGCCTGTCATGGCAATTGTCTCCTGTCTGCAGAACCAAACCATTTCAGGAAGGAGTGGAAGGCAGGACTGAGCTGGCAGAGCTGTGCTCTGGAGCAGGGGAATGGGCTGGGGACAGCAAAACTGCTGCAGGGCTGGGAGGAGGCACTGCAGCTCCCTGCTGACCAGCAGATGGTCACCCACAGGTCCTGTCACCTCAGGTAGGTGGACAATCCCCAGACACCTCCCTTTCCTGAACGTTCCATGCCTTCCTTGGGCAGAGTTCAGAGACAGCTGTCCCTCCCCAGCCTGCACAGTGACCTGAAAGCAAACCCTAACAAAGAGAAGTGGCTTTCCCAAATCCCCCCAGTTCAATGCTGCCAGAAAATCGAGACCAACAGGTCCCACAGAGCCAGGAGGTCTCATGGTACTCTGGCCCCAGGGCTCTGGGCTGCCCTCCCTGCTGTGCTCTGCCCACCACACCACGCCAGGTGTGCCTGGCTGCAGCTTCCAGCATGGACACAGCCTGCCATTCCACTGTGGGGCCCTGGAAGGCACCAGGGAGCAGTTAGAGAGCGACACGGGGCAGGTCTGGGTGCACACAGGTGGGGTCTGTACTCCAGCACACAGAGGTACATCCAAGCTCAGTGTGCTCCCTGGAATCCCTCTGGCTTTAAGCCTTTGGGAGACCCACGTGTGTTCTCCTCTTTGTTGCACCTAAAACATATGCCTGGTTTGCTCCTGTCCTCAGGCCCCCACACTGCCCAAAGGTGGTTGGATTTGGCCAGGGAGTACCTCAGCAATGTGGTGGTTTAGGGTGGAAATTGGGAAGAGGGCAGAAAAAAAGCACCAAAAAAAGCTTCGATTTGAAGACAATATTCGGTTTCTAACGTGGCTGTTGCCATAGCAAGGACCAGAAGTTGATGTCCTGGATCATACTTATTGGTTCTGTGTTCCCGAGCTCTTTCTTCTCTGAGCCAGGGATAAATGGCTCATTAATAACCACAGCAGCCAAATAAAAACAACTCGGAAAAATCCTACTCGGTGTGTCTTCCGATGACACGGTTTGAAAATATTCCAGTTAAATAATTTGACTTAAAAAGAAATCCGCTAGCTCTGACTGAACTCTGTTGTAACTCTGCTTTTCATCTCACCAAAAGAAAAAAAAAAAAAGAAAAAGAAAAAGCTGTCTGTATTCACTTACTCTGCATAAAATTTTACGAGTTCAAAAGTACATTTCTGATGGAAATTTAAATGATTATGTTTCATTTAAACAACATTCCCTTTTAGTAACGCCCTGGCTCACAGCCTGTGACAGACAAGGTCCCCTTTTTTTTTCCCAATAGGCCCTAACAAATCTTTATCTCTCCAATTATATCTGGAGTCATGTGATTTTGATGAGATCCCACATCATCTACTGAGAGTAAAATCATTGTATTTGTCTAAAAAAAGATCTAACCCACAAGGGATCCCAGCCTAGACGAGGCTGAGGACTCCAACACAACCTCTGTGACAAAAAGTACTACAGCAGGGAAAATACAGGTTAATGGGCTCGCTCAGAGCGAGTTCTATCAGGTTAATTAACAACCGAAATATTCCCTTTTTGATTAAAGGGATCCCAGGCAGAGCATTTAATTGAATTGTTTCCTAATGAAGAATTGAGTGTTAATCTGCAAAATCAACATTTTTCCAGCTGACCTTGTTGATTTTGCTGGAGAGATGTTTTCCTCTGCAAAAGGAACAAGTTCCTACAGAACTGCACTCCAGTACGACTCGAACTACGCAGGCAATTGTTTCCTCTCCCTCTGGCAGCTGTCACTCATTGCTGCTGCTGCCCATCAGCACTTCTGCTACTGCTGAGTAACAGCAGAATAACTCACAGCCTCTTTCCCTTTCAGGGTTGTCTTTAAATCTGAGTGTTTCACTGCTGCTCTCTTTCAGCAAACCAAATCCCACAAAATTTCCTCCTTTTAAATGCGGAAAACATCAAACTTCCCACTTTTTCGTTTCATTTCAGGCATGCTTTTCCCCTCAGTTCATATATACTCTAAAAATGGTGATTATTTCATCAGAGGGGCACCACCCACACCGTGTGGTTCCCCCTTGGTGGGTTGGAGCAGTGGAGAGCTGCTCAGAGCAGCGGTGTGGGCAGAGTTGGGAATGCCCAGGGGTTGGTGCTGCCTGGCACTACGTGCCATGGCAACTGCATTTTCCACGCTGAAACTCTCCCTGATGTGAAAAATCTTGCACGGTGTCTGAAAGCAAACATCTCCACAGGCTGCTCTCAAATCCTGTCTAATTGAAACACAGCCAAGTCACAGGATTCAGCTGATTATCTTGGTAAGACCTGATGGATGTGTGCACACATCTATCATTTGGAGAGCTGGAAAATAGTTCAGATTTCTAAATGATTGGGACAATCGAGGAAACAACAGTGCTTGAGAGGGGGTTTCAGTGATTCTGGTGTCAGATTAGAGCTGACTTCATAATCTGCAAAGAGTTAAATCAGACAGAAGTCTGAGTTGCTTTAAGCATTTCAAGCTATGCCATGGCAAGGGGAGGGTTTCACCTGTTCATTCCAGTGCTGACTCTGTGTGAATGGAAACAGGCCAAAACCAACTACTTATGGGCAATTCAGGATTTGTGGGAATACAGGGCTGCCCAGCACAGTGTAAAAGACTAGGAATGATGCTCTTCTCAGAGGATGTAGCTGATGCAGATCCCTCACTGCATGAAGGATGACATGCCTCCTGCAGCCTCCCGTGTGCATTAGCTGTTCCATCCAGGCTGGTGACTAACCATGATCAAAGGAGTAAATAACCCATAAGACCCTAAAGCCCTGATTGTAGATGAAACATGGTTCAGCAGCTCTCACTCCTTCCAAATATTAGCTGTGGATCAATGTGGAGTCTCCTTTAACCATGCCAGTGCTACTGTCCAGCTAATGCCCAGCCAAAGTATTTGCACTGTGTCTCTGCTTTGTCTCCAGAGATACATGGGCAGGGCAGGCAGAGATGAAAGTCACTGATAGCAAAGAAGGAAAGGTTTTAACTGACGGGAGTACTCCAGAAAATGAAAATATCAAAAGCTGATGTGCCAAAATGGAGGGGGAGGGGTCCAGGACAGAGTTTTCCTCTCATGGCAGGGCACGGCACGGCGCTGTGAACACGAGTCCTCAGGTTGCAGCTTGAAGGATGTGCAAGTGACTGCAGGAAGAGGCAGAGGCATTTCTGGAGGGGAGGGAGCCTTGACTGCCAGAGCCTGTACTACATCAGCCTGTATTTCTTCCCCTCACCTAACAACATAACAGTATTTCTTCCCTGTTTTGCCCATCTGTCCTCTCTGTTCCTCTTAGCCTGCCTGTTTCAAAGTGAACTCCAGAAACTTCTCCACTTTTGTGCCCAAGATGCTCCGTTGCTTTTGGGGTTGAGGTGACCTGTTTCTCCAGGCAGGTGCCCCTGACTCAGAGTGTGGAAACTGAGATAACTTTAACCTTTGCTCCATGACTTTTAAAGGAAGTGCTCTGCAAAGAAATACCCGGTTTTTGAAATCAAGTGAGAAGAAACTGTGCTTGCATTTCCTCCTGCGGACCTTATTTCCAAGCTCGTACCTAATAACTTTGCCACAAATTCTCATTTAGTGGTTTTTGTCTGGCCAGGTGATGCACAGTTCAATCAGGCTGAAAGACAGGATGATGTGTTTTCTGGTCTCTCCAAATCTAGTGAGTTTAAACACGGTGAAGTGGCTTAAATGTGGTTTGAGTCCCTCTCCCCACCAAATGTAGCCAAATGGAAGGTGGAATGCCTTACAGTGAATTTTGTTTGCCTGTGATTATGCTACAAGTCATGTCATTCCACAGTAATAACATCTGCTTCTTATTACTCACTGTCTTCTGTAGTCATTTCTAAGCCAGATGAGCAAAGATTTATATTCCCATTTTGTTTACCAACAAGAATGCTACACCAGTTTGTGACTAAGAGGGGATCCTGCTAGAAGCAGCCCTGTTCTCTGGTGTCCTGGTTTCAGCTGGGATAGAGTTCATTTTCCTCATGGTAGCTGGCACAGGGCTGTGTTTGGGATTCAGGATGAGAATGGTGTTGATAACCCACTGATGGTTTGGTTGTTGCTTACCCTAATTGAGGAGCTTCCAGTGCCTCATGCTCTGCCAGGGAGAAAGTGCATGAAAAGCCAGCAGGGAGCATGACCAGGACAGCTGATCTGAGCTGGCCCATGGGATATTCCACACCACAGAATATCATGCTCACTATATAAATTGGGGAGAGTTTGTCAGGAGGTGCCCATTGCTGCTTTGGGATGGGCTGGACACCAGTGAATAACTATACTGTGCTTTTTTTTTGTGTTTTAGTCCTCTCTCTCCCTTTTTCTCTGTTTTTATTATTTGTTGTTGTTGTATTTTACTTTATTTCTACTATTAAACTGTTTTATCTCAGCCCACTGGTTTTACCCTTCGCTGTTTCTCCTCCCCACCCCAGCGAGCAAGAGGCTGAGTGGTATTTGATAGCCAGCTGGGGTTAAACCAAAACAGCCTACACATGCCCATTTTGAGATCTGCCAGTAAACCAGATCCTCCAACTCCATAGAAGGAAAGTTTTAAACCCAGGATTGTCTCTGGTGTAATTTAAAGCCCATGGGGATATCACGGTGATTGATATTCCATCCCACATTTATTTCCATAGCCCCGAACGCACGTGTTCATATTTTGCACCGACACTGGGGTAAGGCACCTCAGCTCTCTTTGAAATCTGGCACTTAGATGTTAGTTGTACAGCACTTTGAAGATTATTCCATTTACAGGGAACTAACAGAACTCCTCAGATGCTTCCTTTAAGGCTGCTGGGCTAAATGGTTGAGGACAGACATGTTCAGAGAGAAAACGACACAGTGAGGTGGAGTAAGAAATCAAGTGGGGAGCAGTCAGCTGCCTGGTCCCTCACTTTGCTCTGTGATGAGGCTCAGCCTGCAGGGACTTTATCCCCACAATTTATGTATGATAGATGTTCATACAGCACGTCTGTCTAGCAGGATCAGGAGGACCTAAAATCCAAAACTCCCCAAGCACTGCAGGCACAAAATATCGCCAAGACCCTATAAAAACCTGAATGTCTATAATAAAGCAATCACCACCACAGAAATCATGTAGCACAGGAAGAGAGCAAGAGCCATGGTGAGGAGCACGAATAAATCTGTACATTCCTATGGCTGGGCCTATCTCCTCCTGAAAGCAAAATGCCAGAGATTTGTTAGGAGGAGTTCACAAGCGCTTTTCTGAAATGGATCCTTCCCCATGCTATAAAGGAAGGCAAAAATTTGTTACTCTCCCTGGTATCTAGCCTGAGGGAGATTTCCCTTCTGATCCCAAATTAGATCATCAGTTTAATGTTCAGTGCATGAGCAGCCATACCAATTAGATACCAAGCAGCTGTAATAATGTCAGTGGCAGCGCAGCAGCCTCCTCACATACTGCCTCCACCTGTAGCCAATTTCTGGTGCTTTACAGAAGGCATAAAACCCTCCAGAAAATGGGACATGAATCAGGACAGCAGCTCTTTCTCTGGTGGCTCCCACTGGTGACCAGAGGCCAGCCTGGAGCAGGACAGGGACACGGTGTGAGTCAGGCAGGGTGGCTCCTTTCAGACCTCCTTAAGACCCCAACAAATCAGCTATGCAGGACTGGCTCCAAGGTTCCTCATGCCAGAAACATTCCTCTTCTGTCCTGCCATTCTTCCTGTCACTTTAGAAGCCTCCATTTCAGCCCATGGATTTCCTTTGCTCACACTGCCCTCTGTGGAGGTGAGGTCCAGAGGCACACTCTGGGAACCCCAGCCTTGCATTTTCACTTTGGGTTTCCTCAATGAGAAGTTACTTAAGTAATATCTATCTATCTATCTATCTATCTATCTATCTATCTATCTATCTATCTATCTATCTATCTGTCTATCTATCTATCTACATCCCCTCTAGCTCTTCAATCTGTTATACTAAAGAGGACCACTTTTCTTTCCTTGAAGGAGATTCTCCTTTCCATAACTGCCTCGGAAATCCCACTCTGCATCTCTTTCACCTCTCCCTTTTCCTTACCCTGCCATAGCATTAACCAAAGGCACTGGTGGCGCCTGTGGTGCTGATTTTCCTTGGAATAACACCTTTCCTTTATACCCCAACACTCAACAGCTCACAGTTACCCCATGGACAAATACAGGTCCCCATCTTGGTTCTTATCTTTTCCCTGCAATTGGTAAGTACCTGTGACCTCACAGAGCTTTATGCCTTAGCTCCTGGTGCTTTTAACCTTCTTTAAAATGTAATACTGCTCTTACAACTCTATCAGACCAGCTCACGTTTTCAGTTATGCAGAAAAATCTCTGCCCTGCAATGCCGATATTGCCAGATTTTGTGTCATAGCGTATGTAAGAAACGCAGTCAAAGTAGGATTATTCTCTTCAAATGAAGACTCCTATGTTAGGAATTGCAACACCTTACACAGATTCCTTTTTTGGCCGATGAGGAAAACACGTAATCCGAGGGCTCAGTTCATCCCACAGGAGGAGCAATGCAATGTCCCCAGGAGGTGCTCACTGCTCTCCCCTGTAAGGATGATGTTCGGCACTTGAGGCACAGACACCTACATTTGCTCACGTCCATGGCGTTGCTGTAGGATTCATCTTGCCTTTATTTTTTTAGGTGCCACAAATTGTATCCCCAGTTTGTTGGGTTTTTTTCCCCTAGATTGCTAAGCTCAGTGATAACAGAATCAGTCCCAACTCCCAATTTCAGGACAAGTGGAAATATCTGATCTCCATTGCGATAATGCCTCTTTTGGTATTACTTACCACAGCCTCCTTGTAAGACTGTACTTTAGGCAGTTTACTATCTCTTTATCCCCATCATAATGAATAAAATTAAGTAAAATCTGCAAAGTGGGTTCAAGCAAAAGGTCTTTCTTCTTCACTGTCTCTGTATCATCTCCAGTGATGGATATTTCGGGAAGAACAAAGGGGTGGGCATAGGGGGATTCTGCTCATATTTTCCCCTTGTCAGAGCAGTACTGCACCAAGAGTTTGGGGACTTCCCAGCCAGGGATTGCTCTCAAATCCTCATGTTAGTAACAGGAATGGATGTTTCCTTCCTGGATCCATGCAAATCCCAGTTTCAGCCTTCACAGTATTCCCTGCCAGGGAGCTCTGTAGGAAGGAGTATTTATTTTTGTCTGTTATGCCCTTTTGTTCTTAAATCACGGAAGCATCAATGATATATCTTGTCTGATCTCTGTCATTCCCACTTGATCCCCTCCAATATCACATCTCTCTGTACCTCGTGCCTTCCTTGCAGCCTGAAGCAGCTCAGGCAGTTTAGCACTCCCCAGTGTGGAAGCGTCCCTGCATCTGTGTTCTTACCATCCTCTCCACTCTCTGTAGCTCTCCTGCAAAGGATTTTCAGTGGGATATTCCATCAAATGCTTTTTTGGAAATCCTTAGAGAGTGGGACTAATCCATTACCCTTGTTTAAGAAGCGATTCATCTGGTTAAAAGATTTACCTTTAATAAAGCCCTACCTTTGATAAAATCCATTTGTTGCCATGCACTGAGTGCTTTCCCAGAAAACTGTCCTAAGATTCCTGGGTCAAGTGGCCTGTATCACCTTTTTTCCCCAGTCTTCTTGAAATACAATGATGTACAGATTCCTGCTACTAAACCTGCATTTTCATGTACCAATTATTTCAACATCCTCAGATGGAGATTATCCAGGCCCCCTGGGTTTAGTTCCTCTAGTGCTGGAAATTTTATCTTTAATATAGAGCTCTACCTCCCCAATTCCTTTTACCATTCTTTCCTTCCTAACAATTTATAACTAGCAGATTTTACATCCCAGTCATGTGAAGAAACCTGCCAGGTTTCAGTCATGCCAATTATATTGTATTTCTCATAAATCCAGCACGAATTCCCAATTCCTCTTCTTTTAATTATATTTTCACAAGGTGCTTCTCCTGGCCCCTTTCTGGACAGCCACCTGCAGTGGCTTATTATCACAGGGGTGGGGGCAAGGTGCTGCAGAACCACTCTGGGGCTGTGAAAGGGTATGCAAGTTCTGGCCTTTATGAGTTACAGATTTACTCATTTCTGCAGGATACACCTCTCTCCTTCTCTGGTTCCTTCCCAAGGTGCATTTAATGCCCATAATTATGGCTCATTTTGATGCATCCTACATTCCATCTCCATTCCACTCTACCATTTACTCCTTCAAGAGTGCTAAGGAATATGAGGCACAGAGCATGCAAAGAGCTACAGACCCTTTGCCATCAAAAATCAATATAAACCCACAAAACAAGCCATGCATACCCATTCCTGATCTCCTGACCTCTAAGGAGCATGGGAGCATCACAGAAAGGCTCGTTATTTATTTAATGTACTCTTAAAAGGCAACCAGGCAGCTCTTTTCCCCTCTCGTTGTGGACGTTAATAGAGAGATTGTCCGTTCATTGGTAACTAAATCAAGATCTGAGTTCATGTGTTTGTTCTACTAACGTCAAAGCAAACACATTACTGAGCTAAAGTGGCTGACCTGTTGTTGCTTCCCAGGTATCCAAGGATGTCATACAGCACCTTGCCTACTTCATGTGCTAATTTTTTCATGGCATGTATGTTCTTGAGTCATGGAATCTGCCAGCTGGTTCACCACTGCTGCTATTAGCACATCACTTGCCTGGTTCCCTGTGAGGGGCCCTGTACTGCCCAAGCACAGACCCAGACTGCAGGTGGGCAATAGGATACACACTCAAAGTCACACTTAATAAGAAATTAATGACAGTGAGCCATGACCAAGGAATTCAGAGCCCAGGAGGAGGCCCCAAGTGCAGTGTGTGAGGGAAGAACAGGACTCATGACCAGCAGAGCTTGGAGGATGTGCTGTATCTTCATCCCTTTCCAAGCTGAGGTGCATTTCTCCTACAGAGGAATGCACCTCCACCTGTGTGGGGTCCAAAGCACTGAACCCACTCTGAAAGGGGGAACCTTGTCCTCTTTTTGGTAGACTGGGATTCAGCAGACTCTTGAGTCAGAAATTGTGCTAAATAATTACAGGAGTCCCCCACCAGTGAAATATAAATGCTCCAGTCCCTCTACTCCCAGAGGAGATTCACAATTACATTTCTCAGGTGCTAAATGCTTTTTGAATTCTTTAGCTGTCCTAGACATGCTGGATAAAAATAAACTCCAGATTCACAAATTATTTCAGAAATAATCACAGCATTCAATCTCTCTTAGAGCTGTCAGTGAAAACTTAGAAACTGGCAACAAGAGGAAGGCACGCTCTGCTGGGCTCTGCACAAAGTGGATGACATGCTGTTTGCACCTCAGCCTCTGGAATCTAAATGCACATTGCAGATAAACAAGGGGAAGGAGAAGACACTCAAAAATTCATTTGCTTGCAGCCAAAATATCATTTTAAGGTGTGACTGAGTCCCAGCCCCTCCAGCCAACTGGAAGCCCTGGAGTCCTGTGCCTGGAGTTCCTGCAGCATCAACCCGCTGGGAACCAGCCCCATTGTGTTGGCACTACAAGATCTGCTGTGCTGAAGCTGCACCAGGGCAGGGAGCAGAGAATTCTGATAGTGTGACTGGAGGGAGAGAGAACTCAGGAGCCTGGTGGCTGGATGAAGAACGTGGCTCACAGCTGGGCAAGTTTGGAGGCTCTGGACGGTTTTGACAGCGTCACCATCACAGCGAGAGTTACTGGCATTCACGTGTGCCTGGTGGGATTCACATGGCTTAACTTCAGACACCAGTGAGTCAGTGAGGGATGAGGGAGAGGATGGGAGCTGTGGGAATGGTGCTGACCACAGGCTGGGGCCATCTGTTCTGCTGACAGAGGTGTGAGGCTGACGAGGACTTTGCCTGGAGGAAGGCTGCTGGTGCAGTCACTCTCAGTATGCTTTGGGTAAAGCTTTCAGAGAGGTTTTATTGACAGTACGCAGTGCATTCGAGATGGGCATTTTGAATAATTTAATACACTACTATTTTATACAATTAATATAATATTATTTAATACATACACATGGTGACTGTACGACTTGTGATACCTGCAGGGCTGGGGTCAGTGAGTGTGCTGTGGATGGTGTGATGAGCCTATGGGATGGATTACTCACAGATATATTGAGTGGGGGGATGTACATATACATATAAGCATGACCACTGTGCTATTGGATTGGGGCAGGGTGGTGCCTCAGGTAAAATGATCCCCAGCCAGGCTGCAAAAGGCCATAACATACTGACAGCCTGGTATTACAAACCTGTAACTCTGAATGAAGACCTGTCACTTCTTTTATGTTGACACCATCAGGGACAAATTTAGATCCGTGTCCATTACATTGTTCCCGTCCTTAGCACAAAAAATGTGGTAAATCTGAATGAGGCAGCTGTCTGTCTAAGCCAATATATCCCTGTGACTGCCTGGATTATTTGCAGGGGCTGGTCACTCCTGGTCTGCCAACTGAAGAGTACTTTCCCCCAACTTAGTGTTTCAAATAAGAGGAAACACACACGTGGCTGCTGTGGGGGTGTGGGGAGAGAGAAACAACCCCTTCTCTCCTGTTTTCACCATAACTTTCTAAAGCTGGCTTCCAGCTCTCTCCTGAAATCACCCACTCCAGCACATCTTTGTTTACCCAGTACAGAATAGATCACTGTATTTCTCTTCTCCCACAGATAACTCACTTTTCTGAGTGGGCTAGAGTCACACACTTACAACTTAGCTCGCACATACATCTTGACTTGGAAAGATTTCAATATCTGCCAGAAATATGGGCATGCTTGATTGTGCCAATCCCAGCTAAGATGCTCCAAAAGCCAGAGGCTCTTAAGCTGCTCACTCAGGCTGCTGTGGCCTAAGTTGATTTCCAAACAAGTAAGATAAATCACCTTTGTATTCTGTGCGGGTTTTTCCCCCACCCCAACATCAAGAGGGTTGCTTTGGTGCCCTCATTTCAGCTTGGACCTGTTTATTGACGGCCCCAAGGTTGGAGTTCAGGAACTTTCCTTTTCTTATGTTAAACTGAGTTTTAATGACCAACTAATCCTTGAAGCACTATCCTCAAAAATACCAGGGAGTATTCACAGCCCTTGGGATGCAATGGGCTGTGAGCACCTCCCCAAATCAGCCCCACTTTATAGCACATCCCTGTGGAGCAGTTTTACCAGGATCTCATAAACTTCCCATTACCAGAGATATTGTGTCCTCAGAGACACAACATGTAGGATGTTCACTGTTCCTCCCTCCCAGCAGCGGTGAAGGACCAACTCCCCAGTCTACTCCTTGGGCAACGGCAGGATAGGCTGGAAACAGCCCAGCGAGCAACCAGTATCCACGATCCATCATCTCATCCTGTGCCACGTTTGTAAACTTTATTTTTCAGCCACATAATCCAGCAAAGAGCTCTTTGTAAAGCACAGTTTGGATGTTAGCTCTACCAGACAGCTCTGGGAGTAGGGACTGTCAGTTTGCATCTGCTGAGACTTAAATGGGTCCCCTGGCAGCTGCCTGCCATCCACCCTCCAGTGTTTTATTTCTTGCTAAGTGCCAGGGCACAGCAGAGGCAATGAAGGCACTGATAAACTGGCGAGATGTCTTTTTGAGTGGTTCTCCCTAAGTAAACGGCTGAGCAGGGAACAGAAACGAGCTTCCTTGTGCCCACTTGTGCCCTTTAACTACCATCCCTCTCCTTCAATAAACACAATCCAGGAAGGCTTTGCGGGTGGTCACTTACTTAAGGGACACCAGGAGAGAGGCAGGTGAGGCTCCGGTGTGACAAAACCCGAGACCTTTGTGCCTTCCCTGCCACTCGGACCGCTGCCCTCGGGGCGATCACAGCGAGGTGCGGAACCCCCTGCCCACCCGGCGGCCGCTGCCCCTGGTGCGCTGCGCGGAGCGGCTCGCAGGGATGCGCTGCCCATGCGGGGCTGTGCCAGCTGCAGTGCCAGCCCAGGGGCGGCAGCACACACCGCTGCCCCCGGGGGCTCGGCCGGATGGAGAGCAGGGCACGGAGCCTGCACCAGCCGGCAGGCAAGCGAGCAGAGCCTCGCTGCCGCTGGGAACAGGTTGCTTTTCAACAAAAGAATTGTTAGAACGCTGCCTCTCTCTCTCTCTCTGCAGGGCGAATCTGCCCTGAGATACAGCACAGAGCAGCCTGTGTGTTTACGGCACTGAGGCGAACACAAAGCTACGCGAGCTGGAAGGAAGTTGGTTTATACTTACCAGCAGCATTGATATTTTCCTCACAGGAGTACCAGATCCCGGTGTGGAAATACCTGAAAAGGAAGCGGTCATCTCCCGTCTCCCAGCTGTAATGAACCACATTCTGGTTTGTCTCATTTGCAGTCTCATTCCCGCCGTAGTTGAGGCAGTTTGTCTTCTTCTCTTTCCCACAGCTCGGCTTGGGGACCCTCTGTGTGCCCTCACACCAGTGGGTCGTGATAAAAGCTGTTGTAGAGAAGAGGAGAGCCATGAGATTCAGACTCACTGCTAGCAGGGCTCTGCATCTTCGATTTGTCTTCATGGTAAATCCGCCCTCCCTCCCCCTCCTGCTGAGAGAAGAAGTCAAAGGGGTTTGTTTTATTTGGGAGAGGGGGGGGTTTCAAAGCCTCTCACGATTCAGAATCCAGTTGTCCAGGCACTAAAACTCTCAGCTTCTTCCAATGTGCTGTCGTAGCGGTGGAGGAAACGCTGCAGCCAGACTCCCATTCTTCTGCTCACTTGAAATCCTGCCTTTGTACGTTAAAGGAGCAGCTGCAGCCGGGGAGCCTCGGAGCGCTCACGGGCACACGCGGGGTCTGGGTCTGGGTCTGCCTCGCTCCGAGCACCGGGAGCCAGTGAGCAGCTGCTCGGGTACCACACATGATCCCACGGGGCTCCGCAGCCTCCTCCGCCGGGAGACACCTGCAGGCTGCGAGACTCGCCGTCCTCCGCTCCCGCAGGGTGGGCAGGAGAACTCAGCGGGCGGCGGGGACGGGGACGGGGACAGGGACGGGGACAGGGACGGGGACAGGGACAGGGACAGGGACAGCTGCTGCCGCCGCCGCTGTCCGCGCAGACCTCGGCGACCACTGCAGCACACTGGCGGCTCAGCCGGACCGGGGGGAGGCGTCACGGCTTAGTCCCAACAAGAATTATTGTGGGGAGCTGTGAAATGCATTTTACGTGGGCCAGAGCAGAGAGATTCGTCCAGGAGGAGCAGGAGGGAGGGATCGAGCGGTACTTGGGCATTTCTGCTCTGAGCTAGCGAGTAGTAAAGCCAGGGTTTGATTCTGCTGTCGGCATTCTGGTGTAAATGGGTCCCTTCAGGGGCTTGCTCTGACAGTCAGCAAAGCCCCAGAGCAATTCAGATTGGAGCGTGTGATGAGTGAAACCCACATCTTTCACAACAGCCAGTGGAGCCCCTTTCTCAGGCTTTAATTTCCAGACAAAGCGCACACAGATGTTCTGGTTGAAGTGGGTCCATAGGAAATTTTGTAGGTCCTGGTTTGTGCAGATGGAGAGAACTAACTGGAGCAAACGCTGCCCTTTACTCACCAGATGGCAATGCTGTGAGAGCAGGGAGAACTACTTCATATCCCATTTCCAAAGAGAAGTGTATTGCCCTGTCCTGATGGTTGGCTGGCTCCGAGGGTTCCTCACCCCTTTCCACATTGCTCAGGGCTATCTGATGAACACTGAGTGCCACAAGGATGGTGAGGAAGGTGCAATCCCACAGAACCTGTATCCAAGCACTGAGCTTGACCACACTTGTCACACAACAGTTCTGTGCCCTTAGGAGATGAATGCAATTTCTCTGGTGAAGAAGCTGCACGTACCTCCTGGGCTTTAGGCTGAGTGGTATTTCCTTCCAGCCTGCTTTGGACTCCCTTGGAATGCTTGTGGCCTCTCAGAGCAGTCCAGCAAAGCCTGGGAATAACCATGCAGCCACAGAGGGACAGTGCTCCCATCTCCCACCCTGCACTCCCTTAAGGCAGCACATGCAGAGCTCACGCTGGGCTTTACTGCCTGCAGACATGGCATGTGGTGACACCTTCTCCAGCTCCTTGGAGAAAGCCAGGAAGGATGAGGTGAAGTTTCTCCCTGGAGCCACCATACAAGGCTTCAGGGACCAGTTCCTGCCTCCCTGCTGGCCCTCATAGATAGCCATAGGACTCTGTTAAGGCTCTTGTTGCTGCCTGCCCTGCACATCTGGATTTTGATGAGATTTTCCATTATTTATACACACTCACTTGGTTTTAACTTTAACTGGAAAGCTGCTAGAAAACTTTGGTGAGAAAACTCACAGGGCTCTGTGAGAACAATTGTGATGGCAACTTCGCAAGGTTAGTGAAAGAGCTTTGTACTGCAGAGCCTTCCCAACCTAAGAGCCTTTATTTTGGCTGCTCCTCCCTGTGCCTGGTGACAGCCACCTCCCCAAGGCCAGGCTTCTTCCAGTGCTCTGCACTAGCAGAGTGGCTCTGCACGGTCCTCCTTGTCCTGTTGGAATTGCATGTCACCTCTCCCTGTTCCAGTCCTTTCAGCATTACATCTTGCAGCCAAATAATCAGCATTATTGCCTTGGTTTTAATTACATGCAAGAAATAGAGGACGGCTATTTGGAGGACCACAGGATTATTGCTTCAATTATTTTGTTGCTGCAGGACATTCACTCAGCAATGCATTTATATGTTCTATGTTTCTCAGGGTTATCCATTTGCTTAGAGGAACAAACAAAGCACTCCAAAGTTTGACAGAAAGCCTTCACCAGAAAGCTAGTGCTGTTCTTTAGGACTGTCTTTCAAGTGGCTGTCAACATCTGAATCATCACACTTTTCCAAGTGTGAATATAGGTCTTTACAGCTCTTTTCTCACAATTTTTTGATTGCTCTGGGGTTTCTGGCTGCAGCACCAATGTCTCCACATTTTGCTTCTCTCAGTGTCCATCTCCCTGAGGAATGGGCATCCAAGGATTTTGTTGTCTGTGATAATATTGTCCTCAATATTTCTTACATTTTGTTTTTATTCCTAACCTAACAGATATTTCTATTTCTGTTCCTCCTTCTTCATTCTTCTTTTTCAGGCTGGCAGAGCTGTTGAGAACAGAGATGGTGGCAGTATATTAAAAAGGAAAAAGGCAAAATGAAGCAGAAATTTGGTGTCTTTTGTGACACAGAGCCTTTGGAATATTAAACATTTACAAATATCAAGCACAAAGTAAAGTATGCACCTTTTTAATGGGAATAGTTTTGTTTCTTAAAGGAAGGGGTTTTTTTTCATTATTAGACTCCTCTAACTGCATAAGTTGGGATTACTTGAAAAGAAGGAAACTAGTCTGTGCTATACTCATGCTGTAATGCTCCAATGACTTCTCTTTATATAATCTCAGTTTATCAGATTTGCTGTGTATAAAAATGGAAAGATCATACGTATGTTGCAGAAGGCAGTTCAGATGCCTGGATTAAGTTGTATTTATGTGGTATTATCCTTAATAGTAAAGTAGAAGGGTTTGAATGCTATAGAGAAGTAGTTTTCACGTTGTGGCTACAAGAATCTTTAAAAATCTTTTTGCTGCAATAGCTTTTCTCTGATGGTGTATGAAAACCCCACCTTTAGAGGTTATAGCTAAACCCCTTTTCCTTTCCTATTCCTTATAGGATCAGTGCAAATTGTTATTACTCGCTCTTTACTCATGTACAAAAAGAATTTGACCCGGAGGATTTAAAATAATGACAGCATTGGCAAAGGGATCTCTCAGTCAGGCTGTGTTTTTCACTGAGTGGGAAACAGAAGCCCCATTCAGAGAAATGAGAGGAAGCCCTACTTTTGGGTCCTCTGCTGTGATGGGGACATGGGGAGCTTAGTCTGGTTGTTTATTTGATACCAGCAGTGTCAGCTGTGTGGGATTAGATACTGCTTTGAAATCAACATTTTAAAAACCCTATAGCTTTTCTTTACATTTTCCTTTTGTACAGTTCTGCCCTCCTGGGCTTCCTTATATGTTTGTATTGTCACTGGATTTTGCTTCCCAGCTCGTCCTGCCCCCTTGGGCTGGCCCCCTCCTGGCTGCCCATCTTTGCTTCTCCTCAGCACCACAGAGACACAGAATCCACTTGCTCGATTCATTTGTCTAACAAATGGTTCAAAATCTCCTTTTCTAACCAGAATTTTCCTCCTTGGACATAGAGATCTGCACAGCTCATCTCTTTCTTGTTGTCTTACCCCAGTAAATATGAATTACTGGTACGCCCCCAATACACTTCCCCTGTCCCTGCTCTGCCCAGCAAAATGGCAAGTTTGATTGTTATGTTCAGAGAAAAGGGTTGGGGTAGAAATGCTCTATATATTTCCCCTAGATGTATAGGCATGTCTTGTCTTCACTATATGCAGGCTCCCTTTTGCTGTTTTCACCTTGGGTTTGATTTTTTTCCCTCAGAACTCTGACCCCAAGTAGTCTGTGCTCAGCACTCTGAGCACACAGGTTGAGCTGTATAATCCTGTTCATCTCAGAGATGCTGCTGAGAGACACTGCTACTGATTTTTTGAGAGAAATTAAGCCTTCAGCAAACGGGCAGTCCCACCAGGGTCCATGTGAAGGTGCCCTGAATATTGATACCCCATGGAATCTTGGTGCTCAGTTTAACTTCTGGCTTGAAGTGTGCCTTTCATGTACTTTGCTTGTGGGCATTTAGTCAAGGACAAGAAGACTGTTTGAGAAATTCTTCCTGTTCCTAAACCAACCAGGCAAAAAACGATTAGTGACAGTACTGTAGCAAAGACCTTTAGCTGTCTTGACAGAAAGGCAAGCAGTAAAACGAACTGCTGGCTCTCCTGTATGATTTCCCCAGAACAATTTCCCCTTGGCCCAGTGTCCCTGGTCAGTGGGCACGACATCCCAAAGTGCCCACTTCAGAGTAGCTGGTCGGGATGTTTTGACCAGTTGTCAGCCTTGCTCATCCTCTCCTGGGCACCAGGACTGTGCCACTCCAGGCACTCCTTCTGCTGACAAACAGGGCTCTGCAGCTCTCTGATTTGCAGTCTGTCCCAAACAGCGTTGGATTAATCATCCAGCACTGCTCTCTGTGTAAAAACGGGGTGGGACTGGGACGTTAACAGATTTGTACTTATCTGCTGTCTGCATTTAATTCTTCCAGCAGCTGGTGGAGAGGAAGGGACATGAAAAGAAGTGGCAGGTCTGAGTCATGTTGTGATTCGTGTCTAGGAGAGCTGACTGGTAAGTTGCCTCAAAAACAGTCCAAAAGGTCATGGCTGAGCAAGCAAGATATTCCTGAGGCCATTCCCAACAGGCCATTTACATGTGGTGGCCTGTGCTGGGAGTGAACGAAATGCAATGGTATCTTACTTGTAGAATTAGAAGCTTTTCTGTCTCAGAGTTACAAGAATGATGTACTTACAATCACCTGTTGGATTGGATTAAGATGGAAGTTTAATTAATATTTGCCACATTTTAAGGCTGTCTTTGCTCTGATATGCCTACGTTATCATGAGGAGATACAGCCCCACTTAAGAAGAACTCTAGAAGCAGAACCCATATTCTTTACTGCTACAATTAAAAAAGCATTTTTGCACATCAAAGCCTTAATGGAAGCTTGTGAGTCTTTCAATATTCTTAGACACCCTGGCCTGGCAAAATAGCAGCTCCAGAGCAAAGGTGGCCACAATAAACAGAGCAGTGCTGAGAAACGTCAAAGGGTTCGTTACACAAACATGCTCTTTTATAACCCAGGCACCTGATTTCCATATTCATATAAATTTATAGGTTGTTATATCCCACTGTGCCTTTCGAGGTGCCTAATCCACTAACTACAGATGAATTCATTTATATTTCTTCCTTGTTTGTTTGTTGGGGTTTTTAAGACATTTTCCCCCTTCTGTTATCAATATATTTTTAGGGACAGCAGCTAGAACATTTCAATGTCTGTAGTTTTCAGTTTCTGCCAGGCATAGGAGTAAACTGTGTACTTTTGGTGTCATTTATATGAAGAATAATGTTGCTTATTAGTATGTCCATGTATTTTATTCCCATAATTAGGATTCATCCATATGTCCAGGCATTTTAAGTGGTAGAATATGATTTGCAATGAGATTTTAGTTCAGAAAGGGGTGACCAGGCAGATTCGTTTGAGCAAGCTCTGTACCCTGCAGTTCATGTTGCTGTATATTCTCTGCAGAAATTGTACCCTGTGCAAAATGCATTTGGGAAAATAGACTTTACCAGAGCAGAGCAGCAGAGGCTACTTATGGGCAGGGATGACTTTGGGATGGGCCCAGCATGACTTGCAGAGGATGAGTGCACATCCTGTCACTGGAGGCACAGTCCAAGCTCAAGAGCCTGTGCTCGTGATCTCAAGCAGAGTTTCTGGCTTGGAGACAAAGGGACACAGGGTGGTGATGCTGAAGGTGAGTGCAAAGTTTGGCTGCCACAGGAAGGCAGGTTGGCTCTAGAAGCTGAATTTGTTTGGTCTCCATTGAGACAGAGTCACAGAATCAGTAAGGTTGGAAAAGAACTCTGAGATCACTGAGCCCACCCTATGACTGAACACCACCATGCCAACCAGACCACGGCACCAAGTGCCACATCCAGTCTTTTCTTAAACACCTCCAGGGATGGCGACACCAGCCCATTCCAATGCCCAATCACTCTCTCTGTAAAGAACTCTCTCCTAATTTGCACCCTCAACCTCCCCTGGTGCAGTTTAAGACTGTGTCCTCTTGTCCTGGGAGAACACCCCGACCCCTACTTGGTTAACAGGAGCTACGGAACGCAGCAAATTTATCCATAGAGCCAGCAGGTTTTAAACATTTTGGTACCAAATCTCAGTCTGAGCACAAGTCTCTCCCTCAGGAGCACAGCAGAAGACAAAGCAACTAAACTAAAAATCAAGGGATCGATGGTAAAAGCGGAAAAGGTCTCTCTCCACAGCAAAGCCAGGTAATTGCATAACTGTTCCAAGGGGAAGAGAAAAGGTCAACAGGCGGATGACAGGCGGGTGCACGGAAAGCTTCTGCCTAGCAGGGGACAGCATTTCATAGAGCATTGGAAGAAAAGTGACTGAGTATGCAAAAGTGACTAAGAAAATGCCAAACTGTATGAGAAGGGCTGGGCAAGACTGTCCCATAATGCCACACAGTGTCATGGTGAGAGACATCCTCTAGACTGCAGGACATCTGAGGCAGCACCAAACTCAGCAGAGTGTTGGGAACAGTGTCAAATTTAACAATGAAGTTGTACCAGATGGCAGAAGAGAGAGTCAAGGCCAGGACTTGGCAGAAAGAGGGAAAATGTCAGCCATCAGCCTGTCTGGGTAGCAGCAGGAGGGATGAGATATATGAGCAACCTGGAGGACGAGCAGGACACGCAGCAGAACGAAAGCACAGCCGTGAGCAGAGAGGGATCGTGCAGTGGAGGGCTGGTTTGGAGACCACAAAATGCTGAAAGGATAGAGCTATAGCTGGCTTAGTCAAGGGCCACTTTCCCAGGTCTCCAGGAACTCTCTGGCCTCAGCAGAGGGGCAAAATGAAAGAGCCATTCTTCACAGGAAAAATGCTGTCAATCTGGGAACTTAAATGGGAATGGAGCTATGGGAGGAATAAAATTCAACAGTAGCATAATGACTGCCTGCTCAGCTCAGGAGCTGGGGTTGTATTTCCAGGTTCACCACTGATGATGAATATTTCCTCTTTCCAACCCTTTCCTTGACTGAGTTTTGGCTGGGGAAAAGTCCTTTCTATTCTCAGTATCTTGCAAGCTCTCTGGTAGGGAACACTTCACCTCTCCACCCGAAGTCTAAGGTTGTGTGCATCTTCAGAGACCTTCTTGTCTCCACTATGTGCTCTACTGCTCGTCCCCAAACCATTCAGGTTTCACTTACCCCTTCCATTCTGTGTAAGTTAACGCAGCACCCGTAGCACAGAACAGACTGCGTGACTGGATACAGATATAGAGCACTCAGTTAAAATAGTTCTTCCAAATGTGAATTGTTTGGCAGGTAGAATGTACTTATTTTAAGCCTCTGCTGTGTCTTTAAATAGGCCTCATGCTGTTGATTCAGAGGTTGGCTAAAAAAATAAAGGATAATGTAAAAATGGGGGAAAAAAATCAGCTATTGTTAATGTCCTTTGAGTTGCTGATAGACCCTGCTGGGGTCAGTGGCCACAGGGTCTGTGTCCAAGGCCACCTCTGATAAGGGTCACCCATGTCACTGGGGAGCAGAGGATGGTGAAAACTCTCACCAGGACCTCCCCTCTTTCAGGGACTGCCTTTGAGCTCAAGCCCTGGCCCTTGCCATTGCTGGAGCTGTAGCTCTGCTGTGTCTGGCTGTACTTGATGCCCCATCGCTGTGGACCTGTGCAGTGCTTGGACCTGACCCCATCATTACCCTCAGCCCTTCCTAAAGTCAGCCCTTAATATCATTAAACGCAGCCACGCCAGCAAACTTTGGGCTGGCACTTTCCTCAGGTCTATTTTTTGCAGCCCTGAAGATCCGTAAATCAAGGGCAAGCTGCTGTCACCCCCCTGTGGGACCAGGGGCTGCAGGGATGGGCAGGATGTCTGTGGCAGCATCACTGGCTGCTGGGCTGCCCCCTGGCAGCCCGTCCTTGGCTCTCCAGGAAGGGCTGAGGTTGATCCTGAGCACTTCATGGCCATTGCAATGCTCAGCTGTAGCCATTGCTGCAGTAATAGCTAAATTATAGCCCAGGCGCTGCATGGAACCAAATTAGGGCTCCGTGTGCAGCATTTACTTGGGCAATTTCACTTAACCTTGCCATCTTTTAATTGCTTTCATATCTTGATTTAGTAATTTCTGATTTTTTTTTATAGCTCCATTTACTGAGAAACACCACAAGAGACCTGCTCTGAGTAATTTTCTCTTTCTGCAGTTTTGTACTGTAATAACAACAGAATCATCTGTGCACAAGTTCTTTAAACAACAAATATCTGTATCTGCAGTGGGTTAGAGGTTTATTATCTTTGTAGCAGTCCATTTGCAGGACACAGTACCACCTTTGCAAGAAACCGAATTGACTCGCAATCAAAAGTAGGGATTTTGGTTACTTTTTGATTTTGTAAGAAAGGCGGTAAACTTTAAAGAGACAAAACATACAGTAATGATGCACTGAATTCTTAAAACAGCAATTTATCAAGGTAAAGATCTGATTGGACAGTGAAATGCTGGACTGTGTATTAGTATTGGTCTTTAGAAGTTGTAATCAGCAATATACTTCTAAGGAAATATACTTCACAGGAAAAATTAGGCTATATTCCAGCCAGTTAGTGTCATGGAACCCATAATTGAGTTCCTTGCTTTCTTGTCAGTGCAGTGATATGCAACTCTTCTCAAATGTTCATGTAACCAACAGTTCTAATGCTGATCTGCATCATTTTCCCTTTGAATTAGTCTTAATACCATTTCTTCTTTCTTACAAGGAGAAAGTGGTTTTTTGAGTCACAGCCCACAGGTTACATTTAGCACAGAAACAAAACACTAAAAAGATGATGCAGGTTTGTGCTTTAGTTTCATACAATGCATTTTGAGACAAGTAGAAAAGAAGCATATTTTGAAAGAAATGGAGCCACTTTACTATGGCATCAAGGGAAACAAACAGAGCAAAGTTCATCAGTGCACAGTGCTCTTCACTGTGGTGACTTCTCTGGTCCTGCTTTGAAACGTGCTGTCATGGTCGTGGGAGCAAAATTAGTTATCAAAGGCAGTGGTTGCCATGACTGCTGAGGCACAATTAACTCTTGGAATGCCAGGAGATGAACTGAGGAGCCACTGATGGCAGCTGCCCACACCAGTGCCATCGTGCTGCTGGGTACAGGGGGCAGAGGAATGGCCCTTGTTCCATGCCATGGGATCCAGGCTTAGCAAAGTGCAGCACAGCCTTCAAAGGGAGAAGGTTTCCAGGGATTTTCAATCACCCTCTCAAATTTGGCTTCAAGTTGCCATAAACCAGAATATCCTGATGTAAATTGACCATAGTCTTGCTAAGGTGGCAGTGGCACTTAAACAATTCCCTTCCATGTCCCTGTTGTAAGAATTTGTTTTCAGGGCTTTCTGTTGTTTAACGTTGTCTGCACAGTTTTCTACAACAGTTTAACTGCTTTATTGGCAATGAGGAAGGACATAAAACCTGTTATTGCAAGTGAGAAAGAAACATATGCTCTATGCTTAATGTGCAGCTGGAAATTGTGCATTAAAATAATTTTTTTAAAGCCCTTTAGATTCAAGGGCCTTTTCTTTCTCTTCTCTTCTCTGCATCCCTAAACAATTGCTGGTACTGCCATAATGCAGCAGTGTCAGGGGAAAGAGATAGGAGGAATTGCTGAGGCTTTTCTGACCTTTAGCCATGGAATGGATAAGCAACAGGACATTTTTCCTGCATGGAGACACCCCTGTGGGGTGCACCAGAACTCTTCCAAATCACTGGGGTATAAAATAAGGATAAATGGGAGGGGCAGGAGCTCTCTAAACCAGCCTTACTTCCAAAGCCTCTGTTATGGGGAGCTATGCCTCGAAAATTTAGGCACTGGCTATGGGGGGTGTTTGACAAAGAGCCCTTGACCCTGCAAGGGAGTGAACTTGTGTGCTGAGTGTCCTCCCCAAATCCCTGCTGTGCTCTGCCTGCTGCCAGAATCAGCCAGTCCCTGGATGCCTCCCATGGCCACCCCAGATGGATTTAGGAAGGCTGAGACCTGCTGGGCCACTCAGCACTTGTCATATCACCCCATGTACCTGCCTTTCTCCTCTTTGCTCCCAAACCTTGTCTGGGCTCCCCATCCTGTGGCTCTTTGGAACCAGGTACTTCCCTGTTAATTAGCAACAAACTCATAATCAGTGCAGAGTCTTCAATGCTCAGACCAGGTTTTCTCACCTTGTATTTGCTAAATATTCATTAGGAACAATCTTATGATTTACCACCAAAGCACTGCATCCCAATATTGTCCAGACAGAAGGTGGTGAGGCAGGAGCCTCACAAAGGAGGTGCTGACCAGGACCCGGAGCAAAAGCCTGGTCAGGAGAAGACAGGTATAAATAGTCCTGAGTCACTTCTCCTTTCTCACGGTGCTTTGTTGCCACCCGATGGCCTCATGCAGGATTGCGAGAATGAAACTGGAAAAGGCACATTCTTTAAGATAGAGAGATGTCTTGCATTTCATTAGTTCTACTGATAGCCTTAAAGAAAGATCCTCAGATCAATGTCTTACCATCTCCTGCTAACACGAGTCTCTTCTTCACAGGTAATAAATTACTTTGTTTTCTGAAGTGATGGTCATGATTGCAATATACACATCAACTGTATTTTATTTGTATTTAGAAGGATTTTTTCATGTCTTTGGCAATTTTCTTCCTTAAGAGGACAAGACATCTGGAGGATAACGATGTTGTCAGGCCTGGAATGGTCCCTAGCAGGGCTATGCTGTGATGCTTCGTCCATACATCCTGATACTCCTTTGCTAGCCAAGATAAGCACTGCAGTTGCCACTCAGCCTGGCCCTCTGACCACAGAAGCACATCTGCCTTGTGGGACAGAGTCAGTGTACTGTTCTTGAACCACAGGGGTGCCCAGCAGGCACCCTGGACAATCCTGGCCATGATTTGGACATATTTTTGTCCATTTTTATTTCTTCTCCTATTCCTTAAGCCTACCTTTCTCTGTCCTTTCCCCACCTTTCTCCACTCTAATCCTCTCTCACTTAAACAATTCACTCCTAAGTATAATTTTCCTAAAGATCCTAGTTTTTACTTCACTCATACGCAGCTTTCCTATTTTTGACACCCTGACTGGGTGACTTTGGACCTATACATTGTTGGTGACGGTGCTGCTCTTGCAAAGCTCTGCTCCCCAAAAGGTTCTCAATGCTCCCTCCAACCAGCTTTGAAGTCTGGTTGTTTCTCACATCCCTCCCTCCTAAGCTCAGGTGAAGGCCAGTCATCCCTCATGGTGCTGTCTGTAGGCATTGGTGGCACCACACATTGTTATCTGTCACATGCAGCAAATCAGGATGCTGCACCCGGTCACTGTCACCATCCTTTTCAATGAGTGTCACCTCAGTTCAGGGTCTGCAGCCCTAAAAGCATTTCCCCCCTGCTCACTCCAGCTGGTTTTGCCATAAAAGAAGCTCTTACTGAGGCAAAACTGAGGCTGAAATGGTTTGGAACGAAGGGACTGGTTTCTGCATGTATTGCTCTGGTGAAATCCTGGTGGCTGAAGGGTGAGCTCTGCCTTGGGACCACTGATGTGTCTGACAGAGGGACAGGGAGCAGATGTTACCTCCTGTCTGCTCCTGGGGAAGGATATGAAGTGGAAACAGAGAACTGGCAGCTGTCGCTTTTACTTGCTTTTGGTGTAGACTGATGAAGATACTACAAGGAGACTGTTTTGGGGGGTTCTCTAAAGTGTTTCTTGAATCCACAGTCGGAGAACTTCTTCTGAGGGCATCACAGCCACCCTCAGATCACATCGCTCGGCTTCCTCACGGCCACGCTGTATCAGCTGCGTGGAGGGCTCTGATACTTCCTGCAAAACAAATGCACTCACTCGCCCTCAGGCTGGTGAGCTGGTCTGCTTGTCTCCTTTTTCCTCCACAAACTGTTCCTCTCATCCTTCCTGCCCAAAGGCCCAGTGCTCAGGAACCCACAGCCATGAAGCTGCTACCTGCATTCTCACTTGGAGTGGACATTTGAATGTGCTCCTGAGGGAGCTTTTGGGGATTAGTTTCTCCTCACCGAGGAGCTGAGATGCTCAGAGCTGGTTCCAGGGGACGTGGAGCAGTGTTGCCAATGACACAGCTGTTTGGTTCAGGGAGCAGCTGGTCAGGCAGGGTCAGTCTCTACCTCCCCAGCCACTTCTTCCCAAGCACCAGGAACATCTTCCCTGTTCAGGGCTCTCGACCAAGGACAGTGACAGCTGTGCAGCCACTTCGGGGCTGCTTGATCCCTGTAGCTCAGCCCATCACGCTGCAATGAGCCAGCCTTCCTATGTGCCCGCTTTGCCTGCCTGCCCCATGCTTCTGTGAGCACCCTAAAAAACAAAAAAGCACAGTAAAAAACCTTACCAGTGTGTCTGGCAGGACAGCAACGGGGCAGCAGGAGTACTGAAAGATTTTTCTTGTTTTCCAGACGAGGACAGGCAGGGTTAAGGCAGCCACAGCAAAACCAGCAGCAGAGATGATGGCAGTGACCAGCCACATGGATGTGTCTCCTAAAAATAACACAAGTGGCAAAACATCTCAGAAAGACTGTGAGGAGCCACCACTGCCTGCAGTCAGGCTGCCCTTGCCACCCATCCTGGTGAGACCCTTCATTGGCACACTCCTCCAGGGAAGGAGACCAGTGCCAGTGGAGGGCTGCACTCACGAGTCCTTCCTTTTCCCCTCTCCCAAGGAACAAAAGGGCAGCACATTTGCAAACAACACAGCTGATACAGGGTGGAAACAAAAAGAAGAGCTGCTGGGTGTCCTTGGGCATGACTCCAGCAGGGAATAGGGAATAGGGAATAGGGAGCAGGGCTATTCCTCCCCAGGAATAGGGAGCAGGGCTGGCTCTCACCCTGGGCCCTCACACAGTGTGTCTGGCTGAAGCTGCTGCTCCTGTTGATCGCCTCCACGTACGTCTGAGCCTTCACACAATAGTCACCCCCTGCCTCCATGGTGTCCAGGTGAACCACAGAGCTGGCCTCCTTCACCACCTTCTGCTGCATCTGCCACAGGACCATGAGAGAAACATCAGAACACAGGGCAGGGACCTATTGTCGAACAGGAGCCCTGCCATAATACTGGCACAGACTTTGCTGGGAGGGAAGGAGGGAGCAGCAGGAGGTGTCAGTGAGGGCTGTGTGAGTAAGAGAAGGGAGGGACAAAAGCAGCAAACAAGGAGGCACAGTGGAGTGCAGAATGAGACCACACATCTGGAAGGGTAGGAGGGGTTGGGAAGAAGAAGCTGTAAGCCAAAGAGGCAGAATGATGATGTTGGACCGCAACACTAGACCATAACCTACTCCTCTGGTGTATGGTCTCTATGACTAAGGTCCTGACTGATCTGAGCTTTTGGCTGGGTGTGATGGACACCTGGCTTCTGATTTCTTTCAACAGTTGAGGTACCTGGGGGGATTTCTATTTGCAGAGAAGGAAATGGGGAAAGAACAGACAAGCTTCTCCATGAGGGTAAGAGCAACCCAGTGGTATGTGCAGGGTAATCTGGGACACACTGACTCCAGGCAGGTCCTGCAGCTTCACAGGAGGCAGGAGCTTAGACTGGCAAACAGCCTGCGTTCTGTCCCTCTGAGGGCTCTCTGTTATTACCCAAAACCTGAAGGTGACACTCACCCTCCTCTCCTGGCCCTTCTTCCAATAGAGCACACGGAACTGAAAGGCAGGCCCCATGTCTTCCAGCTCCACTAGTAAATGATACCCGTCTGCTACGACCTTCATCACAGGTGGGGTCAGGGAAGCTGCCAACACAGAGAGAGCACCATTATCACATCAGAGGCAACCCTTAAAACCCCTCCTTCTTTTTCCCAGCCTGGAGAGGAAGAGAAGCTGCCATCAGGAGTACAGTAACACTAGTCTGGTGTAACAGCTGGTTGCTTCAGAGGGGCAGAAACCGCTCTGCTCTACCTCCCAGTGTATCTAGATGAAGCAATAGACTTCCAAAGGGAGAAGGACCATGACTGGCATTTCAAAGAGGAGTTTGGCAATAGCTGAGTTGCCCAGAACTTGAAAGGATTGGAATTTTCTCCAGTGGAGGAACTGTCTGGCCTGAGGGTCCCACGTGATTGACTGCAGCAGAACCAGCTGGGCAGCCAGAAGCAGAGACACCAGATTGAGCCAGCTCTTCTGCTCCTGGGCATCAGCTTAGCACTAACACACAGAACAGGAGCTCAGAACCACTGCTTTTTCATGGGAGTTTTGGCAGCTATTCAGAGGTGAAGCAAAAAGCATTATGAGCCTCAGGATAACTCTGGCAGTTCACATGAATCCTGATTTTCTTTTAGTGTCTACATGGTTTTCGATAGGCTTGGGCTGGTGATCTTAAGTTTTTGTAAATGAATGCAAGTGAATCTGTAGGTGATTTGCTTCCTGCTTACTTTGATATTGAAAGCTTGGCTTTGTCTGAGATTCTGCTGTGAGGAATATTAGTGAAATTAGTGAATCAATCAATCAAGTGTGGATGAAACTACACACTGTACATTTGTGAACTGGGAATCAAGGCAGTACACAGATCATATTTGCACTTCTTCTCTATGCCATTATTTACCACTCTGCTGTAACTGAAACGAGTTACAACCTCCTTGCTTTGAGGGAAGGAAGGAGAATGATGCTTCATCCCATCCAGAAGAGATGCCCTTAACTGAATTTGCTTTTACATGCAGTGAACTGCCACCAATACCGAGCAGTATGAAAACATAAAATCCAAGTATGTTCATGATGAGTGTGCCACAAATGGGAGGCCTGGAAATATACTTTTAAATTAAAAGATGAAAACTGCTTAATACTATTCCTCAAAATTAAAACAAAAAGATTGATAATATTATTTGGGGGGTAAAACCAAATATTGGGCAACAAAGGGACAGTGCAAGATGCAGCTACTAACCAAACAGGAGCATTTCTATTTAGCTCTGTGTTGGCCCTCTGGGTACTAATTAGCTATTTGTATTTTGATAAATGAAGAAGCAAGGCTGACTAAATTGGTAGTTTTAGGAAGGTCTTTTTGAAGTGTTTTCCACGTGTTATCATACTCTCTGTGGTTGTACTGTGGTTGTACACCTACGCCTCTGACACTGGAGCTCCTCAGTCTAGAAGCGCCGTGGGCTGTGCTGATGCCCTGGCTGTCTGTGAACCCCATGCAGAACCTGGGGACTGTGTTTCAATTCCTTGGCTCTTCTCAGTGCCAGGTTTCCTAAGAGATGTGAAAGCAGAGACAAGGGAAAGCAAGCCGTAAAAATGCTGAAGGACAAGAACTTAGAGTGATTTTTCCTTCTCTTTTGAACATTTGTCATAGTCACATTGCATCCCATTGCAAGCTGTATCCTCTGAACTTCCACAGCTTAGCCAGAGGATGGTATTGAGGCCCTCAAGGCACAGGGCCAAGCTGTCAAATACTTCAGTGAACTGTGAGAAAGCTGCTGCTTTTGGTCCTGTCAGTCTCAGGAATGTCCTTCCCTCTCTCTCCCTGACACTGTGGTCCATGGCTCAGCACTGTATCACCATAGCTGCTGGAAAAGGGAGAGATTTTGCCTTTAAGGCACTGTCTAGGATATACTTCCACACCAAGGGACAGAGTCACCAACTTAGGTGGCACTTCTGAAGGTGCTGCTCTGTCTAAGAGCTCTGCATGAGTGAGGACTGCTCTCTCATGAAATAGTGGATAACTTCCAAAGACTGATGAAGGTTTAATATCAGGTCAGTTCTGATCTAGGACAGGTGATTTCTGCCCTGGCTAAAGCTGATGACTGCTGCCCATGTCAGACTGAGACTTACAGCCCAGCAGTCACCTCAACAGGGGCTTTTCAGCACAGTTTTTATTGCAGAAAGCACTTGCACACATGGCAGAGAACAGAGGTCATGACTCCAGAGAAACCCTGGAAACAGTATGCTAGTTTTAGGCTGCAGCAAGATCCTTGAGTTAAGCTGGGCCTCAGGCTTTGCAGGAGTTGAAAGGATATGGAGAAAATATCCTGCATTGCTGGGATGAGAGCAGGGGTGTGGTTGCCATTCTTCTTTCCTCTTCTGAGATTATTTCATGTGTCTGACAACATGGGAGGAGGGAATCATGTCTGGAAGGGAGCTGGACTCCCAGGACAGCATAAGGCAGGCAGAGGGTGACATGGCTGTTCCCTAGAGCAAGTGCTCCCATAGGATTGGGCTCTGGCCCCTTAGAAGTGACTACATGACATGGGTCAGGTGACAGCTGCCCTAGCTGATCAGAACTCTCTGAAATCAGGGGCAGGAATGACCAGCTTGCCAGAAGAAATGCTTGCAGCTTTCTTGCCAGTCTTTGAAACCCATAAAATTCAAGCTCTGGTTTGTTTGGCCCTGCCTCATGCCCAAGAACACAGCGTGGCTGGCTAAGGGTGGAACACCCTAACCCACCCTGAGAGGAGCTGAGAAGCAGGATGTGCTCTGTGGATATTTGGGCTTTGTGTGACAAACGTGCACCTGAGGGATCCCTCAACACCAGCCTGAGAAGATAACATGAACATGCAGCTTAAGCCATCCGCAGGACTCACTGGTGATGCGATTGAAGAAGCCTTTCAGGGTGCCCCACTGTGACCTGCTGGCCCCAAGCTCTGCCCTCACCCGCAGGTTGTAGGCCACGGTGGCGGAGATGTCCCCTGTGATGTCACACACTGTGGCTGTGAGGAGGGAGCACTCCGAGATGGGGATCCAGCTCTCGTTGGCGTACACTCGCTCGTACTCCCTGGGGAGAAAGGAGAGCAGGCAGGCAGCACCTGATAGGAGAGGTATCAGTGACACGGGCTGAGGCTGCCTGGGAGTTCTCTCCAGGTAAAACCAGTACTGGGATGTGCTGGAATGCCAGCAGTGCATAAAACCAGTATGGGTGTGTTTGAGATGTTATCTGGAGAAAACCTCCCAGAGCCAGCCTGCTCATGAGCCAAAAGCAGCATGATATTGTAGGAGGTGGGAAGAGCCAACGCAGTGTTGATGCATCAAATCCTGCCCACTCCTTTGACTTGATCATTCCCAGCACACCAGAATTCCAAAGCCATATTGTAATACAAGTCATGGTTCGAGATATATCAGAACCCTCCTGTGATGTGTGTTAAATGTTTAAAAGATTAACACTGAATTAACCTCGTATGTTTTCTCCTCAAACTTTTGCTAATCTTCCTAACTTTTGAATTCTTTGGATGAAGGCAGACTTCTCATGTGGAATTGATGCACACCTCGGATTACTCAGGTATTGATGAAACTGTAAAGAGTCTCAGAATTGGAGCAAAAGGAATTCCCCCCCAACTTGTGATTAGCAGCACCGAAGTATCAGACTTCTCTCAGGCTTGTGAGCTGAATGGTGCTCAAAGCAACCACAACAACCACAACCACAGCCAAAACGACAACAAGTAGGACTTACACAGTGTTCAAAGAGCAAAGAAGAAGAAAAAACCAGAAGTTACCCCTGAAACTCAACTGAGTATCTCACAGTTTCTCCCTGGACGATCACAGGAGTCCAAGTTAAGAAGTGTTTCATGTTGGTAGAAACAATGGAGATATTCTGAGGTGCTGGCAGCAAAGCATCTTCACCTAAAATTCCCAGTAAAAGAAAGAAAGAAAAAACTGAGTGTGCTAGGAAAAAAAAAGCTTAGAAGAATAGTACAAAACAGTGTTTTGCATCAGAAATACACTCTCTTCATTTGGCTACTGCCACTTCAGTATCTGAAAGTATTTTCCAAAGAAGAAGAAGTGACAACCAAAGAGCAAATGACAGAGTTAGGCTGGCACTGTGTGCAGAAAGGCAAAGGTGCCTTTTCCTTATCCCACAGTTTTTAATTGTGTCAGTGAAACAGTGAGAGAAGGTCGAGCCATCCCATTCCATTTAATGAAGTCCCAGATACTCCATTGCACTCTATAAACTGCTCCAATGAGTGTCATGGTTCAAAATCTGCTATTTCTTTCCAAGCTGGATCTGGAAAAGAAGATCCTGGCTCTGGTACAGCTCCTTTCATGTTGCAGAATTCTAATAATGTGAGTGCCTGTAGGCTGCAAAGTACCTCTTAATAGAATATACTTATTCAATGCTCTATAAATGAAATGATTACATTACTCTGAGATCACCAAAGCATACATATGGGGTGCATATAGTGCAGTGACTTTTATCCTCTGGTATCTTGATGTCAAATCCAGCACAGAAGGCAGGATTCCCCATGGCACATCCTGCCCTGTCCTGTGGGAACAGGCTGAGCTCTGTTCTGCTCCTTTGCCATCCCAGGACATTGATGTTCTCTCTGCTCAGCAGGGAAGGTTCCCAGGGAACCACTGCAAGGAAGGAATGATGGAGTGATTTCTACCAAGCCACTGCAGCAGTGGCAAACACTCTCCCCAAAACAAGCTAACTGTTCTATCACAGTGTGTTGCCTGAAGGTTATTTTTTAATTAAATTGATTTCACTCAATCAGGTTTATAATCCAATAATCCTTAACTGCCATTAAAAAGGGTGTCTTCTTTTGAGCCACGTTTCCCAGGTTAACTAGATAATGCCAGTTGTTCTAACCAGGATCAAAACCAGCCTGCCAAGTCCACCAGCAATGTTTTCATAACAACTGCTCTTTTAAAGCATTGGAACAACATCTGTCTCTGTTCTACCCTTTGAATATTCCCTGTATGTGTATCTTTATAAAACCACTAATGATATAGGGACCCTTGATGTCAACTTTTTAATGATTCTATGACATGTCCTACAGATCTGTGGACACAATGCTCAGCTGTTCAGTGAAGTAAAATCAGGATATCTCTGGGGGGAGAAGATTTCTGCCTTGCCATTTCGACAAGAGAGGAGTCCCTCCCTGCCATATGAGCAGTCCTGTCACTTCTGGCTGGCTGAGGGTCCAGATGAGTGTCAAGGCACTTCTTAGTCTTTCCCACTGCAGTTTAACCACCCATTTGGTCTCTTGTGTTCTCTGTGCTTATCAACATGTAGATTGTTTGCTGCTTTTGCTTGTACTCTTGGTTCCCATGTTAATTTTGGGAGCTGGCACACCTAAGTGTGTGAATTGCATAACACTCTTCATTTACATGAGCAGACACCAGTTTTCACATGACTCACACACACAACGAAGTCCCAGGTCTGAGCAGGGATGAACTGCACGGGAGTGTCTCCTGATTTTTTAAGTACTTGACATTAGGACTTTTTGATATATATATTTTTTTTTATATTCAAGAGTACTAAACCCTCTTTTATTAAACTGTCTAGAAACCTATTTTAAAAGAGGATAGTTCTGAATTGGGCTATGTCTTTTAATGGCTCTAAGGTTATTTCACAGCTGGCTGAAACCAATCTTCCTTTCCAGGCTATGCTTATCTCAGTACTCTGTTTCCCTGGTTTGCTGGCAAAAACAGTGACTTCTATTGGCACAGTGAGACCTGTCACCTTATTTCAGCTGAACCATGAAAGTTCACATACAGAAACTAAGGTTTTTTTCTTCCTTTCACTAGGAAAAGCTCTGTATTTAATGACAATGTATAAGCCTCTATAAAAGAAGTTCACTGATTTAAGTTTGTGCTTGGCATTGTATGCTGGAAGGTTTTTTTGGAAGACAGGCTCATGCTTTTCCCAATTACTTTGGATCTAGACATAATGTATCCCGTGTCACATCCAAACAAATTATACTCCTGCTTCCTCCAATCCATCTGTTGCAACAGCCCACAAAACTATTGTAACAAATACAAGTTTAACACTGGGAGAAAAGACAGTTCTTGGTTATATAAAGAGGGAAAGCAGGGAGTAAACCCAGTGAACTGTGGTGTTTCAGGGCTAAAATAACCCCTTAACTCTGGCCTATGCATTTTGAAGGGAAAAGAAACATCAGTCCTACAAAGTGCAGGAGACAAGTGGGCAGAGGGCACAGGCAGGGCCAGGAGAGCCCAGGGCTGCCCATTTCCAGGTGATTCGGGATTCCCAAGCAGGCTGCAAACAGCCCCAGGGCACAGCCAAGGCACAGGCATTCCAGCCAGACTCCCTCTTACCCTCATGTCTCCAAAGAAAAGACAAGTCCACATTTTCTCTGTAAACAGCACTTTTTCCCCCTACCCTCTCAGCAGTATGTTCCATTTCCTTTGTTACACAAAGAATATATTTCCATTTAGAATGGTGATGACCCTTTTTGTTTAATATTTTTATCCTCTTTGTGTTAAACGTGAAGAATTTACACTTAAAAAAAGCCATTATCAAGTCCAGAACATTTGTCTACCTTACTTTTGAGTTTTAAATGTCTTAAATAAACTCTGATACAATTCTATTGCTCTGGGATGGATTTTTGCATTCTTCTTCCTCTGGGAATACAGAACACAGTAATATTTCAGCATTACTTCATTACTACTATTACAACTAGTTACTGTTAAGTGTATGTGAACACTGTAAAAATATCAATACAATTACTTCTATATTCATAATATGCTCTCCTTTCAGAGGCTTAACAACACAAGAAGAAACAGGACCTCCAGAATTGGAGTGTCCAGAAGTGATCCACCTCATCTGTGCTTTTCCTTAACATTTTCTATATAGGGCTGGGAAATCCTTCCTCGCCACTGTGCTAATAAACATTGGCTTTTAACTTTCAAGTGTTGTATCATTTCATCTCCTTTTGCTAATCCAGAGGACACCAATGCCACCAGCTTCTTGTGTCTTGGGGCATGGTGTGCCTTTCCATTTGAGGAAATCCCACTGAAGGGGAATCTGGCAAGGGAATTCTGATTATTGGTAACAAGAGAAGGATGTCTGTACCATCCCAAGGAGATAAAGGAATTTCTTTGTCAGCCAAATGAAAGCCAGACATCCTTAACTCCTAGAAACATAGCAATTTGGGCAATGATAATAAAGGATGCTAAGCAGTCTCTTTGGCTAGAACTGTAACCTGAAGGCTCTGGGAACATCCCCTCCCTCATTTGCTGATTGCACTGACATCCAAAGGCAAGACCCCAGGGCATTCCCCCTTGGCTATTTTTCTCCCCAGCACCTGGGAATCAAAGCCTGGACTCCTACACTAGACAGGAACACAGTGTTTTCTACCCTGCTCTGCTCTGCACTACCACACAGACAGATTAAGGCATAAACATTCAACCAAATTAATGCTGTTTGCTCAAAAAGAAGGTTAGAGCACCAATTTTTGTATTTCAGGTCAAGGCCAAGAGAATGGGGGACACAGGGTAAGTTATCCCACTTTTCTCTCCTACTCTCTGTCAGTGTAAGACAAAATTGGGTGACTGTGAGGCTGAGAAGGCAAGAGTGCTCCTGCCTGGGAACATCACACAAACAGCCAGCCCCAAACAAAGGTACAGGAAAAAATCTTTGAAGAATAATTGCCCAGCTTTGTCATCTTTTAAAACACATTTGTCATCATCTCCCCTATTCCACAGAATGAACTTTCAAAGCCAATGCTGTGTCAGTGGTTTCTGTAATTAGCAATTAAGAACATAAATGATAAGGAAGGTATAAAATTTTTCCCAAGGCAGAGAATAAAATGGAGCAAGAAACAACCTGAATGTTGTTGGCACAACCTAAGGTGGCACATTTAAGAAAGACAGTTCTAGGGAAACCCCAGGCACAGTGGCTTTTGCTTTCTAGAGGACTGGCCATCACAAACACGGAGGTGCAGCCAGAAGGTCTGAGGCCAAACCCCTTCTAGATGGGTTTGGTGTCCAGCAGTCACTTGCAGAAGCAGATTGCAAAGTGCACAAGCTCCTTCCAGGGGAAAGGAGACCCTCAGTGAACCCTTTGGAACTATGAATTAGCACTTTATACCCTTCCCCTCTGACCCTGCACCCAGGCAGGGCATCCCTGTGCTCAAAGTTTTCAGCATTAAAAGAAGAACGGGGAGTTCAGCTTTTCACAGACCAGCCGAAGAGCAGAGACAAACACAGTATTATTTAAAGTCCTTCAAACTGAAATTTCCCTTTACAGGTCAGAATTGACCTGTAGAATACAGAAGCTACAGATTGCCTTTCTCATTTGATTAGTCTAATATTAATTTTAGAAAAAGAATTCAAATTCAAGGCCACCTGACTGTTTGACTTCAGCACTGTAGAGACCTGTTTAACAAGAGGATGAGAGTCCCTCAGAAACCCTTCCTCTTCTCTCAAGTCAGCTGAAGATATTTGAGAGACATTTACCTGTGAGATTTGCTGCAATCAGGGTGCAGAGGAAGAAGCAGATGAGCTTTAGTGACATTTTTCTTGTATTGGTTGCCTTTCCCCACGTTCATATCCCATTACAGAGGTCAGAAATTCCCCCTGTCCGAGCCAGCCATGGTGGGCACGAGGTGGAGACTCCAGGGCAGGGTGGCAATCACCTCTTCCCTGGCAAACATTGTGAGGGTGTAGGTACAGGGAGTGCCCAGGGAACCTCCTGCCAGCTTTTCCTTACAGGTCTGTGCAACTCTCAGCTGGATGGTGTAACTCTTTAGTGGGCAATTCCATGTATGAAACAAAAGCATTCTAAGGAGGAAAGGGGATGCTTTGGATATTTCCAGAGAACTCCTCACTTTTCTGCTCAGCCCCAAACGACACAAATCCTGAGGCTTCCAAGCACCAGGGAGTTTCCCCCACATTACAGGGGCATGTCTTGTGTCCTTGCACAAAGGACTCTGTCCCTCTGGGCTGCCAGAAGGGATTGTGTGCTCCGATTTGTCTTCAAACACTGCTGATGGCTGTGTTGAGTGTGTGCTGAGGAGGGCATTGTGTTTCCAGCTCTGGGTTGGTGCAGGCATGTGTATCCCAGGGGCTTTCCATCTCCCAAGGTCCATGCTGTCCATCTCACCTCGAGTGAAGGCAGGATTTCCAGCTGGATGCAGCTCTGAGACCTTCTGAGAGCCCCAAAGCTCCTGCAGGCTCCAAGGCTGCAGCAGCAGCAGCTCCCTTTGTGCTCCTGAGGTTGGTTTCTTCAGAGGCCAAGGGAAAGACAAAATGTAGGTGGAAGCTTTTTATGTTCTGCAAAAGGTCATTTGAATGAACTGAAACTCTGACTATACAGAAAACACGAGGAAGAAGCCAAATCCCACCAAATGCTTTTAGCTCTGCTGGAAGCAAGTATTAGAAACCTCACTTTTAAACCACTTCCTCCTCCCTGCAGTTTGTCAGCTTAGAAGGTGCTTTTTATTTCCTTAAAAAATTATTTCCTTTCTGGTACCTTTTAATAACAAATACACAACTGCTGTTTTCAGTGATGAACTGAAGGGATCTGTCAAAAGGTGTTTAGTGCACATTTTCCAAGGAAAGAGGGGGATTTTTTATTGGTGAAAGAATAAAATTCGTATCCAGTTAATCAAAGATCTCCAGATTTTCTGACATGCAGGAGCAGCACAGTCCACTAAATCCCCAAACGTGCTGCTTCCTTTCATTCTCTTCCTTCCTTTTTTCACTTCCTTCTTTCTTTCATTTCTTTCTTCCTTTACTATCTGTGCCCTCCCTCTCCTTTCCTCCGTCCTGTCCTTTTTCCTTCCATCATTCCTTCAGTTTGCTTCTTCCTCCCTTCCTTCCTGCATCCCTTCCAGCCTTCCTTATCCTTCACCTCTCCATCTTTGGGACACACTGAAAGGCACATAAATCCATACATTTCCCAAATGTGGGCTTGCTTTCCTTCCATGGCAGGAGGATGTTCTCTGAAATACCTTTCAAGGAAAGTTTTATCTTCTTGCTCTTCATTATCCTGATCTCCTACTGCTTTTATCAAAAGTCTGTACTGAGAACCAAAGGTGAGGACTGTGGTGAGTGATTTCATTATTCATTATTTCATTATTGTGAAATGCAATGGAGGTGGTTAACAGTATTAGCAATAAGATACTGCTCTTTTGCTGGGAAGCAGAATAAGTATTTGCAGAAGAAAGGTAGAATTTAATGGTCAGTGGGGGAAAAAACACCCAATCTGTTCTTTTGTTGTGCCAAGAAGTTATAAAGAAAGCAACCCTGAGGTCTGAGCTAATGCTCACTTAGGGCTGGGTGCCATACCTGGTTCTTCCCTGGGTTATTCTCACGGTGCCATAAACATGTGGATGCATTTTGATTAAAAATTCAGACAAGAGTTGAGAAGTATTTCAAAATCCACACGATGTGTAACAAATTGTGCCTCACCCCCTTCATTTTAGGACTGAAACAGAGGCACAGAAAAGGGTTTACATACAGTTTGCAGGGAATGCACTGGAAGCAAGTCCACAGCCAGAAGTCTTCCTTTCTGAACGTTTCCCACTGTCTGCGAGCCAGCCAGCCTACTTTTCTTTTTCAAAGGTGAGGAAAATGAACACAGGCTCATATCAGAGTTAATCAATGCTCAGCAATGAAAAAGAGAGTGAGTCTGCTGTAAGAATAAGGATTGCAAGTGCGCTGAGTTATCAGCAAGACTCTGAAATGAAAATGATAATAATATTATACTGTGTTTCCTTCCTTGATTACAGTCACCTAAAGTGGGGTGTCTAAAGAAAGCCTGAGGTGGAAGCTGAAGGTGGTGCAGATACAGGGCTAAGGTGTGCAAAACAGGAGGCTTGGAATAGAAGTGATTATTCAGGTTACAACAATTAATGTGACAAAATAGCTGCTAAGATTTCCCTTATTCTCAAATGCTGTATGAAAATATTTGGTTTGATAGAGATAAAAGAGCTCTTTGCATTTACTGCTTTGCTTTCGGAATTTTATTAGTTTTACAAGTCATTTTGGATTTCATGAAACAAACATTTTGATAACTTTTCCTTATCAATTATGGTTCCATTTCTGTTTCTGTGAAATATTTTCATAGTATTAGAGCAAGTGTTTCTAAAGATAGAGGTTCTTAGAGAAGTATTTCTAAAGATAAGCATCTGTCTGATTAACTTTGGTTTTGAAGTCTTGCCTTGCATTTCAAGTAATTCAGGCCAGTAAGCTGGGATAGGGATTCAGATGATTTCTCAGCTGCAGATTCATGAACTTGGATAAGCAACCTGATTTTCCATCACAAAACAGAGCATTGAACTTAGTTAATAACTTAAAAAATCATAGATCAGTCCAAGTGAAGGCAAGGGAGGGAAAGACAAGGCAAGGGAAGGAGAGGAAAGGCAAGGGAGGGATAGGCAAGGCAAGGGAGGGGCGGGCAGGGCAGGGCCAGGGAAGGGTCACAACTGGAACTGGATCAGTAAGAAAGTCCAGGTAATTCCCAACAGTTGCCTAATTTGCAGGTAACCTGGATTATTTTTAGTCTTAGAAATCAAGGCAATATATTGCAAAACTATGTGGATGGCCAGCTCAGCAGAGTTTACCTTCAGCATCACAACCACCGGGCTCAGGAGACAGACAGAAATGGGGTTCTGTTCTGCTAAATTTGACTAACACAGTTCAGATGATGCTCAAAATCTACATGCAGAAAAGAAAGAGGCTGTGCAGCCCCAGACATGCTGCTACAGGGCAGCCACCAGCTTAGCCTTGCCAGGAAAGAGGGAGAAGTGGAGAGAAATGAAAACTGGCAGAATACGTAAACAGAGCTGAGCTTTCAGTATATTTAATACAAGACTCCTAAAATAAAATGGCAATAAATTGATTTAACACTTGGCCAGGCTTGGCTTTGCAAGGGAAGAGCAGTAAAAGACCTCCATCCTGACGTACTGAGGAACTGTGGAATTTGCCATGGGGTTTTGACAATTTCTGTTGCTGCTCAGGAGGAAAAAAAGCTGCCACTACAAGGAAAATGAAAGATTGCCTGCCCTGAGGGCCTGTGAGTGTAGTTCTGCTTCCAGTACATGTGAGGGAACGGGGGACTCTAAAATGGGTCATGACATTTGCCAGACGTATTTGCAACAATGATCATTATGTTTGTAAAACACAGGAAGTAGCAGTGATGCGATAAATAAAGAAAACAGGTCATTTATTTGCTGCTCTGCTGAAAAAAACCCAACAGCTGCTGCAAACCCAGAAGAACGTTTACAAATATCAAAGCAAAATATGTAAATCTGACTGGTTTGTTTATATTCTCAGTAAATCACAGCACGTCTAACTCTGAGGCCACTTATTCTTTGCACCCAGGGCAGTGGAAAGGCAGAAGTGGTGAAGAAGGCTTGAGAAAAGCCCAGAGTGCTGGGGAAGAAGTGGGCACCAGGCTGAACGATGAATTAGCTGCAGGAAGAGACAGCAGATATGAGAAATTTAAAAAGGAGTTTGAAATATGCACTGCCAGCACTTAAAAGGGAATTACCTATAGCCCAAGAGGGAACCAGCTTGGATTTACTTGTGATAACAAACATATATAAAGGCCCCGTTGGTACCTTATAAATTTTTTCAGGGGAAAATCCTTGTGAAGTTGTGCATGAGCTGAGACAGGGAGTTGTCAGACATTCAGGATCCAGGGATTTCTGGGACTATTGCCACTGTGGGAGACAGGGACAGCATCCCTGCATAAGATACAGAAGAGCAGCTCGTGTATAACTTGGGAGCCTCAGGCAAATCGTTTCGGCATCCAAAGCAGTGCTGCCACAGACCAGTTCTCTTTGCTGGGCTTGTTTGGATAAGATGCAAGCAGTAAAGAGGCAGAGTTGCAAAATGTGAACTGGAGGGCCTTGTTAAAACTTGCCAAGTAAAGTAAATGTAAAGGGCAAACAGATGAACATTTGCTCCCCAAGTGCCTTCTGGGTTTGTTGTGACACGGAACGGGAGGCTCGAGCTGCTGCAACCTGAGTGGTCTGGGAAGGAATCTGCTCTCCTTCAGAGGACTCCTCACACTGCCCTGGCCAGGAGGTGGCTGATACTGTAGGAAACCAGATTATTAAGCAGCCTCCTCACCATTTACAATTAGAAAGCAAAGAGGTTTGACTGGTAACTGAGAAAGGCACCAAGAAATGCATGAAGAACTGCCACCTTAGTCCTGGAACCTGGATTTAGGCAAAAAACCCCACAGGTTCTGCTGTGCATGACACAAAACGAGCTGGAATTAACACAGGGCTTGTGTCACCCTCTGCAAATAATTCCTGGTTCAGTCGGGGTTGATCATGTGTGGCTATTTGTAAGGAAAATGGATTGAAGGGACAGAAGGAGAAGACCCAGGTGACAATTTGAGAAGAAAGCTTTCAGTCACATTTGAATGGCAGCTGGACAGGGTTTTACATAACTACCTGTGACAGCCTCTTTGTTATACTTCCATAAGCTGCTGGATGCCAAAACATTTGAATAACTGATTTATTTACATATGTTTTGTGAGGTGCTGAAGCTTCCAATCTGTGGTAGAACTTAAATAAATGTCATTTAGAAAGGTAATTTATCTGAGCCAAATCACGGAGAGAAATTCCCACTGATTAGAAGATGTGAAGCCTTGCAAAACAAACCAACATGTTTGTAGACTGAGTTCTGTAGATTCTGCTGAACACAGAACACTTGTTTAAGAGTTTACAAACATTGCAAAACCATCGTGTGGGAGTGGAGGGAGAGGAAAACAATATTTTGGAGGCAGCGTGTGGCTGTCACTCTCCGGATTGGAAACATGTTTAGTGACTGCCTTTATTCCAGTCTCCTTCGAACTCAAAATCATGTGTCTCTGTGCTGCACTACAGTGGCAACTCCAGCTGGTGGGAACAGGCATGACAGGAGAAAAAGAATTACTAGAGGGAGAAGTACTATATTAAAGTGTGTTTTAACTTCTTGAAGGAGAAATTATGGCACTACCTGAAAGAAACTCCTCGCTGGAGCTAAATGTAGAAAACCTCTTTAAAGCCCTTTATAGGGAAGAAGTTTGATGAGGACAGGAAATACACCCCTGAAACAGCTCTTTAAATTCAGGAGTTTTGAAGGTTGTTCTTAGGACACAGCTGGGAAAACTGCAGGGCTGTGCTTTCCCACCTGCAGGGGGCATGGGGCATGCAGGTAGTCTAAAGCTTTTTCCAAACTGAGGTACTCATTGCAAGTATTGCCTTAAGTGGGAAAACAAGGAATTACATGCTCAATGAACTGAGTGGACTCAGGAAGAGGCAGTTATGTCCTGTGTCCCCATAATTAGACAAGGAGCAAAACTACCTAATTTATTCATCCACCTCTCCTTCAAGACTAATTGCTATTCTTTCAGTTGTGCAGGTATTCATTTACTCCCTCCACTGAATGGCAGTGTGTAATATGGACAAGCAGAGCTGCTGCTGTGGCACTCAAAACTAACTAAATGCCTCATTTTATCCTCTTTCAAATGCCCTTTCAAAGAGCATTTTCTATAGGACTATTAGGGATCCAGTATGGGACATGGGATGGATCTCAGCAGCTTGCACATCAGTAGATAAGGAGACCCTGTCAATGGGCTAAGCTGAATAATTCTGTTTTAAAACACGGCCTTTTATATTCATATGATCATTACCAAACCTCTGATCTCCTTTCTTAAATTTGTGTAGTCCCCAGAATCAGGATGAAACAAAACAGAACATCCACTCCTTTATTCAATGGCTTAATGTTCCATGCAATGGTCTATTAACCTTCCCTGAAGCTGCTTCTGTATGGATAGTGAAGTCTGCTTGGCATCTCCCAATACATACCTGTGTATATGTGTGTATATATATACATATATATATATACACACAAGGGTACATGAGGTAGTGAGAGATGAGGTGGATGCTGAATTCAGCCAGGCTGAATTCACTTCCCTGTGAAAAGTGAGGCTCAGGTGATCTGAGCTTGACACCAGAATGTTGAGATAACCAGTGGCAAATTAAGGGAAATAATGTTTCCAGTTATTCCTTGCCATTTGATTTTTCTTTACAATACCCTGCTTCAGTCTGAATCTCAAGCAAAGTAACATTTCTTTAATTATTAAATGTTTTCTCATGACATGCAAAAGGGTTGATTTGCAAGGCAGCCCCTCAAATGAAATGGTTATGTTGTTAAAATGTGTGTGCTATAGAAAATAGCTTTTACCCTTTTACAAATAATACATTACAATATACAAAGCATGGGGAGGAAGGAAAGGGCGATTCACTGTGAGTCACGGGGGGGGACACTGGATGGAAACTGTTCCCGGGGTCAACAAGACAATAAAGGGTCAATGAGATTTAAGAGTTGCTTCAGTCACCACTAAATGTCACTGTTGCTCCACAAAATGGCTGTAGGCACCTGCTTTTGTCAAAGATCCCTTCTGAAGACAAAAACCTGTGCAGATTTAACGCACTGGTGAAGGCATTTTTGGCACACCCGGCTGAGACCCATCCCCGGCTAATCCAGCTGAGAAAGAATACTCATTTTAGGCACTTTGGTAACTCTGTCCACAAGAATAAGAAGCTTTCCTTTCTAGAATTCCTAAATACAGCAAGCCTGGTGTATCTGAAAAAGTCTTGGGTTGTTTTTTGGTGTTTGGGTTTTTTTGTTGTCCTAAAATCTGTAGAATGAAGACAAACAAAATAAAGCCACTTTAATTGGTAGATGCATGATGGAAACCTCTAAGATATGCAGCCAGGAATTCAGTGCCAAAAGATACCAGGATTTGATTTGGGGGAAAAGCCTAATGTATGTTCTAGTGAGAATTAATATTTTTATGTTTGAAAAAAGCACATCTGGGCCGGATGACCTTTTAAATAATTTAAATTGGTCCAAGGCTCCCAAGCACAGTGAAAAGATGCAACAGAGCTACAATTAATTAACAGAGATACCTTCTTTCTATAGGGTGAGATGTTTCTGAGAGTTTTGATGTGTATAGACTAGTTGCATTATGTGATTTCCGTGCTAGATCTTCCAGAAGCAAGGAAATAAGGAAGGAGTGTAAGTTGGATATGGCATCTAGAAGGATTTTAAGAAAAATTGAGTTAACAGGAACGAAGTAAACATGCTTTGAAATATTTATGCAGCTGTAGGAGCCAAACTGCAGTACTAGAAGCCTCCTGGAGTTCAGAAAATATATATAACCATTCAGCTAAGGGACAATTCTTACTATAAATCTATAAACTATGTTTCTTTTCTTACTCATCTCCTTCTTTTAATCTGCTCATTTCTCTAGATGCTAACACGGGAACTGCTTATTTGTTTTTCTGAAGTTCATCTCCTCCAACTACCTTTGTTTCCTAATTACACCCTCTGTTTCTTTACAAACAAAGCCAAATTCAGTGGAGTTGCAGTAGAGTGGTCTGGGAAAAACTTCTCCCACATGAGGTTGCACCCTGGGGCTGAAAAAGCTCTGTGAGGTCACTAATGCTGATCTTTGATTCACAAGTCTCGTTGTTTGCAGCTCTTACAGCACTTGAATGCCTTCTCTAACCACGAGATGTGTTCCTAAACATGCAATTACTGCTCTGATTTTCAGAACCTGAAAACAGTACTCATTTCAAGATTATAAACAACACATGATATATCCTGGGGCTCCATGGGTGAGAACTGGTTGCTATTTTATAGAGCAGTTTTGATGGAAAGACCCCAAAGGCATGGAAGGCCATCCACACTGGATACTCAGGGCAGGTGCAGGAGTGTTCATGGGGATGTCTCTCTCCTCCTGCTGTTGGTGTGTCCATGCCAGAGATCACCCATTAGTGCCAAAATGTTTGGCCTGAAGGTCAGATATTGGCAGAGGAATATGGGACTAAACTCCAGAAGCACTTCCTCTTAGCCTGCCATTGGATAAAGGATGAGAATACTCGAATTTTTAAAGAGTTTTTTTGTTTGTGCTGAAGATGTTTTTGGGAATAAAAGTGAGGAGTAAAAAAGAGTTATGTCAGATGGCATAGCTGTGACCAGTGAGAATAATCCCCCTGGTACTCAGAATTGTATTCCAGACAGTTTAAAAGATGCACTTAAAAGCAAACACATTAATACTACCAAATTAGCTCAGAATTACACTTCCTATTTCAACCTGTTACCTCAGTTCCTAAATGGCTCTTCAGTTCATCACAAGCTGTTTAGTTTATGAAGTGGTTCCTTTAGAATAGTTTCCATTCCATAACATGGAGCTACTGAGACAGCAGTCTCCTGGTCCCTAATTAATTCCCTTAGTCTCTAAGACCTGGCTCAAAAACCTTTGACTTGGACTCTTTGCTGTCGCTGTCCTTTATTACCTTCAGCTACCAATGCTCCACAATGCCTGGAATGCCACTTTGCTCCACACCACTGAAGGTTGGGAAGATCAGAAGGACTCCCTGACCTCTGCCTGACATGAAGAGCTGCAATAAAGCTGAGGTTCGACCCACCTTTTGAGTCCTTTAATTATGAAATGAATGGGGGGAGAAGTGGAAAGAGAGACACAGTGCCCAACCCAGCCCACGCTGTTCCTTATTGCTGTGTGTGAGCAAGAGGGAGGCAGCGAGCACAGGCAACACACATTGAATTATTACGTTCAAGTCAGTGGAACCGACTTTAATAAAACTCAAAATATAGTTCTGCCTCAGCCTTCCATTCAAGGAGCCTGCTAATTGTCTTCACGTTTGCGTGGAAGAAAAGTTAAGGCAACCTTAGCTTCACTTTGAGCAAAGCCTGAATTTCTAAGGGCCAAAGTGTCACTTTTCATTGATCTCTTTCAAAATAGCCTTCGCCACTTTGAATCATTAATGAAAGGATCCCATTTCCTCCTCTGAAGGCACAAGGAGCAGTGCTGGCACACAGAAATGTTTTGACACCCTCTTAATGAATTCAGAGTAGACACAGGCTCTGAAGTTTTACGATCTCTCCGGTTGTCTTGGGCTTGACCTGTCTCAGAAGGTCTGAGCTGCTGCCTCTGGCTGTGCCACCTTTCCTTCCTGTGGTTCATAGTGGATGGATATAGTAAGTGCTTTGTTTTGTTAATGA
>JAWWMO010000035.1:3191064-3215533 GCA_035047845.1 Dendrocincla fuliginosa
TGTCTCAGAAGGTCTGAGCTGCTGCCTCTGGCTGTGCCACCTTTCCTTCCTGTGGTTCAGAGTGGAAGGAACCAGAAAGGGCACTCCTATGAACCTCCCCTGGGGTGGTTTGTCCCAACAGAACGTTTTCCATACCCAGCCAGATTCTCATCTCAAATAATAATTCTATTGCATTCAGTGCTGCAAAAGTGAAATGCCTTCCATGCTGACTGTACTGAGTGACAGTGACTCCAGTGAGGAGATGCAGAACTGAAACCATCACAGTGGTTTATTTCCATTTTAAAATATGGCTAATAATATGGTTTTTTTTAAAAAAAAAATTTGTGATCCTGCTCATTGTGAATAATTAGACTGAGAGATGCTACTGATTTTGCAAACAGAATTACAAAGGCCTCAGGTGATATCAAAGTGAACCTGCTAAGGCAATGCATAAATTCAGTGATCTTTAACATAAAGTGCATTGTTTTAAGGATTGGAGAAACCAGGGACCTTCAAAATGCTTTTATTGGGAAAATTTCTTTTTACAGCTTAAGATGTGTATATTGAGTGGGCTTCTGGAAGTGCAGCACAAAATGTATCCTTCCACTGAAATCTATTATTATATCTGATCTATTATTGTTATCCAAGGCCTCCACGCATGCTGCCTCATCAGAGCAATGCTCTTTGATGCCTACTGAGTACTGCCATAAATTATTCACACATCTTTTTACGTCACCTACGGTGGCATCAGTGAGGGACAAACAAATATTACAAACCTGGCACCAATAAAAACAGAATGCATAATCAGTCTCTCGAAATTCTGTGTATCCTGCATCACTGGAGAATATTAAGAGCCCCTGGATCTCTCTAGTTCGAGGGTCCCCTTCTACAATTGCTAAATATTATTGGACAAACTGCATCCCATTTTCTGCTTTCGTAGATGTGATTGATTCCTTTTGAACTCTGGCTTTCTTTTTTAGTTTGGGGGAGGATTGTTACTCTTTTTTTATATATATATATATTAATAAAAGATTTTTAAATCTTATGAACAGCTTGTTTAGTTACGGTTAGGGTTAAATATTATTTATTAAATAATACAGCTTTTGGGAGGCAAAGCAAGGCACACAAAAGCTTGAATGAAGACATTCATCTTGATGCCATTACTATTGCATTTGCAGTAGGGTGAATGAATGAAGAGAAAGCAAACCCAAGGATTTGTGGATGCTGTGAAAAAGTGCTCCAGTCTGCTGATATTACTGTCTTAGCACAGATTGCCCTCTGTATTTCTTTCACCAGAAGGATGGACACTCAGAGAGCCTTGTTCTATACTGTATGGTCATTCTTGGAGTATTGTAACCTACATATCAGGAGTGCTCAGTAAAGCTGCAAAGATTTTTGAAAGCAGTTTAGAACTGTCTTAAATATTGCAAAAAATGGTCCAAAAGTTATGAAATTAAGCAGATGTGAGTGGAACATAAAGAGCACTATTAGGTGAATCAGCTGCATGCCCCAAAGATGGAAAAAGCTGATTACTCTGCAAGCCCTCCCTAGATCTGCACCATCAACCACCAAGGCACAAGCACCAGTCCTTGGCTTGGGGTTCCCTCTATAAGGCAAATTTAGGAATGACACAGCTGACAAGGGTCCCACACAGACAAAGAGGGACTGCAGAGATGTCCTGCCTTGCAGCTTCTTGTCCCAGTGCAGTTTCTGCTCACAGCTGAAGCCACTGTGTGTGTTACAACCACAAATACACAGATCCGGGTGTCAACAATGCGAGGGTTTTCAGAACAGGTCAATGAGAAAGGAAGAATTAGGGAATAAAAACCAGTCCAAGGCAGGAAACAGAGTCGTGTTTCCAATGTTTTGTTCAGAAGGGGTTAATGCCCACATCTCATCCTTTTGTTGCTGAAGTTCCTGTTCTGCTGCCATGTGAGATAATGAGCACAGCAGATCTGATAACACAGAAGTATGGAGTGACCCTTCCTGGGGTAAACACACGTGTTTGAAAAGTCTCCCTTCCTTCTCTGCCTTTTGGAAATGCAGGACTTTTCTGTCTCGAGATGGAAGTGGATGCTTCCCCTCCAGCTCCACAGTCTAGCATGATCTGTTCCTCTCAGTAAGGGACAGAGAGAAGAGAGTGGAGACCCCTTCATTTATTTCTCTGCTGAAGTAACACATAAGCTACCACTTGGAGATCCTACAACCTTCACTTAGCAGTGCAAATCATTTCTTGGGCTTTATCTTCACTCTTTTAATTAGCAAAGCCTAAGATTTCCCCTTGGAATTCATGATCGTGTTCTTGGTGTTACACCTAAGTGAAAAATGTTGCTCTCAGTAACACAGAATGTAAATGATTTTTTCTTTTTAAATAAAATTAACTCTGCAGGCCCAAACAGCACAGAAATGAGGCTTGTAAGGGGAGCAGAACTGGAGACAAGAGCAAACAAGGCTGCACCACAGCTCTGATCAGCTCCAAAGATCCCTGGTGCTTACTGCTCCCTCAGAGTCCCTGCAGCATGGGAAGGGACCAAAGGCTGGGGTGTGTTTGGGGACCAAACCCACTTTCTGTATCAACCAGACTCACCCAAGCTGCTCCCAAAGGTGGATGGATGTTCAGCTCTGCCATGGACAGTTGGCCAGAAAGCCCTGGGTGCCCCCCAACTTCCCAACTGGACTGGCAGTGTCCTGCAGAGCCCGAGCCCTTCACTGTCATCCAAAGGCACAGTATTCCAGAACATCTAAATTCAAGCTACAAAGACCCTCTGCCTTCTGTCCCCCTCTATAAATAACACTTCCTTTTCCATCCAGTTGCTGCTTTGCCTTTATGAGACATTTCATTCTTGGTTTTTCCTTTGATCCATATATGTAATGATATATAAGCTTGGCTGTTCTTCTTAGCTATTCTTCATTCAAGGAAAACTAAATAAAATGGTGCCAAACCATTAAAGCAATTTGAATCTACAAGGTGAGACACCCCTCTAAATGATGAATGGCTGAGATTTTGATTTATTACCTTTCTTTTCCATATAAAATGATGACTCTGTGGATAAATGGAAGCTGAAATGCTGCCAGTGTGCTACAATCATAGAATCCCTGGAGTTTTCTGTACCAAAGGGTTCTTGTCATCAAAGCAGATGGCAGTTCTTACTAAACTCATAAAAAGCTATAAAAGACCAAGGTAGCAATAAGTGCAAAACAGTGTAGACACAACTGTTTCCACTGACAAACCTCAGATTACAGTTGTTTTGGTAGGAATTAAAAGGAAAACCCGGGTGCTGTATTTCATTGAGTCTATAGGCTAACCCTGGAAACCAGAAGAGGTCTGATGGAAGTTACAATGGATAAATAACCCTACTAATTTTCTTTTCCTCTAAATTAACTTTGTTAACGTTGCTTTGTTTCTAGTAAAGGTGAATGTTCTCCAAGTCCCAAATAACCTGCTTGCCTGTAATTCAGATTTGGGCACCTCTGAGAGGTGGGAGGAAAGCACAGGCTCCAAACGTCAGTGTGCTATGGACATGGGGGGTTCATGCCCTTGTTGCATTCAGTGTCTGCAGAAACAAGAAGGGTGTCAGGAAGCAGAGTGAAGGAAAACTGCACAGAGCATAACTGAGATTGTTTTCTTGTAATTGCCTACATTTGTGAATATTCCTTCTCCAAACATGCCCAAGTGATCTAGAGTAATCTATACATTATGATGTCCCTGACATCAGGCATAAATGGGTAAACCCCCATGCAGTGTGTAACCTCATTAGTGCTGATGGGAAGCAGACACAAATTAATTCCTTGAACACCATATTCAACTGTGAAATACAACTTAAACCGAAACAAAGCAGATTCTAGGAGAGGTTTCTGTTTGCAGCATTGTCTCCCACTAATGAGTCTAAGAAAAGAAGAGCCTAGAAAAGAGGGAAGGAAAGCCAACTCTCCAGCTATTATCTTCTCTGCAGAGTTGACATACACAGGCTCATTATTGCATTATGTTTTATTCAACAAAATCACTTTAATGTTGCAGCTTAAATTGAATTCACTAAAGCATCTCTTGCCTAATGTGTCTCAAGTGTCTGCTTGCTGTTTGAATTTTCTTCAGAATTATGGCAGGGAATCTTTGGAAAGAGCAAAATTATATGCAATCCACAAAACAATATGGCTGTAATGGGGTAATCGGCCTTCAGCGTAATTAAAGAAACATTCCCTCATCAAAGTAATTCTGCAAGAGACCTAGAGGCTGTATTGTACAAATCATCCACTTAGTAAAATTCTTTATCTGATTTGCATTTAAAGCCTGGTTATGCAAATAGACTTGCTCAGTGGATGGCAAGAAATGTAATGTCTTAAAAAAACTATGGTGATTAAACAAACCTGCTTCCTCTTCATAACTCATGGTGTGTAATTCCCTTTTCTTCACCTAGAAATATTTCAATTAGTTTGTTTTGTGAGGTCTTCTGGAAAAGGGAAATGCCTTTGTTGTGTACACATAGTCATGCATGACATCCACCCTGGGTATGACAGTTGTGTTTCCCTGAAGTAAAATCACCCCAAAACACGGGACGAAGAAAATGCCTTTCTTATCTAATGATTTGTATCAGAGCAGAGGAACTGCATTTGCCATTTTGATCTGAAGGCTCAATTCCCAGCTTAAACTGGAGCAAGTGGCAGTGAAAGGTGACACGTCAGTGAGAATTAGGAATGCACCATGAGAAGAGCTCATTTTAACAAGGTTCAAGTTCCCTTGTACCAGATGGCAAAGTCCCATTCCTCAGACTGCCTTTGGTCTTGAGTATCAGCACTGGGGTAAGTCTCTCAAATCAACACAGGAGGTTTGCAAGAATTCCTTGTGCTTTGCCCCAGTTCCACAGCTACTGATGCTTCAGTTCATGTGACCTTTTGTCAAAACAGATCTTTGGTTTCTTTCATTGCTCGTAGCATCAGTGCTCATCCATTGTGTTCCTTTAGTACTTTCTAAGAGCAGATGTAGGCCAATAAATCACCCTGATTTTTCTGCTAAACACCATTTCAGCACAAGAACTAATGCACTTTAGACAAAACAGTGAATGAGGCTGAGCAAAGCAAGACCTCTCTGTCCTGGCCCTTTTTATCTGTGAGGAATCTTCATGTTCAGTTTTTGGAGATGGACTTGCAGTTTGGGCACTGGGCAAGAGAATGACAACTTTTTCCCCAGGAAAGAAAGCCCAGAGCCTCAGAGTGTCAGGAGCAGATGATGGGCTGCCCAGGGCACTCCACAGGCAGCATCAGAAATGACTCCTTCACTCAAACTCTAATTTTTAAAATAAATATTCTGTTCTTGCTCCTGGACACACCATGTTTCAGTCAGGGTATCTCAAGGCTCACAAACCCTGAGACTGGAATTTGGGGCTTCACATTGTTTTGGCCAGATGTCGCACTGCTTGTTTCAGCTGCACTGTGACACGGTGGGATCAGCCTCTGCCTTAGGATTGTTCACTTTCTATCCCTTAGGTGACCTTGGATCCAGGCTCAAACTGGGACCTTGGGTCTTAGGCACTGGGAAATTGAATTTCCTTGAAGTGTGCCATTGCAGCCACCACCTCTGCTGTGTCATTGTCCTCAAACCCTTGTGTCCCTTCCCTAGGCCAGGCCTCCCTTGCTGTTCCCTGACACAGCTTTGAGATATCTCAGTTTAACAGCCCCATCACCAAGGGCATTATACAGGAAAGAGAGGCAAGAGAACAACAGGCATCAGAGAAAATGATTTTCAAAAGCTCATTTAGGCTGTTTCAAACTTGAGTGCTGAGAAAAGAGGTTGTAAAAAGAAATCATTCAGGGGAGAGAACTTGCATACCTCTAGATTTCTAGTTTATTTTAATAAACCTATACATATTTGAATAAACCTTCAGCAACTGGTGGAGTTTGGTGCACTCCTTGCAATACATGAAGCAGATGCATCTAACAGTATTAGCAATGTTTTTGTGTTCTAAACTGTTGGGTTTTTTCAAACTTACACTATCTGTGGGAAGTTGCAAATCTTTTTTAAGTTTAATTCTTATTTCTTTTAAAGAAGCAAAACTTAAAGGAGGACTCTCCTGTCCCTGTCTCTGGTCTGTCACATCTGAGACCTGTGCCGGGATTGCCAGGGAGTGTGAAATCTGTTACACCAGATTACAAAATCCTCTAAGGTGCTTTTTAACTCCATTTCAGGTTAGTCTTGGCTCTATTTGTTATGGGATCAGTGTCTTTCAGGACCTCATCCTAATTCCAAGTTATTTCTTCAGTGAAGCCAACGTATCCCACTTTTTCCTGCAGTTCCTGAGTGATAAGCAGGTGAATTCCCATGAGTGGTGTGTGGGGCTGACCCACATCACAGCCCTGCTCTGACTGAGCTGAGCTTGCCTTTCCCTCTTTGCCACAGTTCCTTTGGAGCAGCCCTGTGGAAAACACTCTCCTTACAGTCCATGCCATGAAGAAAATCCAACAAGCCTCTCTAAGCTGATTTTTCTAGTGCCTCTCTCCTCTTCAAGCCTTTGCAGTTCTCTTCTTCTGCCTTCTCAGAACCATGAATTCTTCAGTGATGTGTTAGCTTTGGTTTTGTGTCTATTCATCCATTAATTGAATATATTTTGAGTTTTTCCTTTGGATCAGTGAGAAGTGGCCACCTCTGTCTGGAAAACCTACAGTGCTACTCTTGAATTCTTCCCTCTTGTCCAAATTGTGCGTGAGTTTATTCGTGTTAACTTCAATAATTAAAGTTTTCCTTCGTTTGTAAGTAAAATAAATGAGAAGGAGCTATTGCAAGAACTATTTTTAGTATTAATTCTTCAGTCCACTTCAGTGACATGAGAAAATATATATATCTCAAGGATGCCACAGGATAATAGCTGCTGGTTTTCTACAATCTTATATGTTCTGTAATCCAGCTTTGCTTTCCTGAAATACATGTCCCCCAGAAGAATGAAATATTGTTCTTTTAAATTCACAGTTGAAATTCTTTTGCCCATGTATTTACAAATAAAGGTGACATGACTTTTTTTCCTAAAACAATCCACAAAGAGGATACATTGTGAGGTGTGTTCATGAAAAGGGGTGTCATACTCCCAGGGAAAGTGCAGGAACTCAAACTATTACGATATTTTGGTAAACAAATCTCTCTGCCACTTTCTCCTTGTCCTTACCATGTCAGATCAATTCAAAGAAACAAACAAAGGGATTTCTGGTGTTTATTTCCCGTTCTTTGATGTGAAGTATGTTCTCTCTTACCTTAAAAATGCTTCCCAAATGCATTAGAGAAATATCTAATTCAAAGGTGAACAACTGCTAGTGAAGTGACAGTGGGGCAAATGCACTGTGACATTTAGAAAGTGTGATTTGCTGTGGAAGGACTGATAGCACTGCTGGCATGAGCAAAAGGAAGAAAAATCATGCTCCTCCAGCCCTTGAGTTTGCTTCCCTTCCTTATCTTAAGATTCCAAGAGGTCGTGGCAGAGAAGCAGCCAAGTCTGCTCCCCTAGTAGCAAAATATCTGTGTTCTGCAGGGAAGACATTCCACAGGAACGTGATATCTTGTATGCAAGTACATCCAAGACAACTGGAAAAGGCCCTCTGAAAAAGGAAAATGTTTCTTTGAAGGACTGTCAAAGCTGGGGGAAGAACATCTGTTGGAATTATTCACAGCACTGCTGGTTTATAGAGGAATGAAGCCAGGCTTGGCTTGAGATCCTGTCAATACCCAAGAACACATTGGAAGAGCTTTATGTTACATATGATTCATTATCCCTCATACAGTTAAAAAGGAAAAGAAAGCAAGAAACCTTCCCCTCAAAGCGCCAAATAAAATCCCTCCCCCAAATAAATAATTCAGGTGCCAAGCGGAGCTGGAGTTTGAAATGGAATGTCAGACCGAGATCTACAAAGCCCTCTGTGAAGAATAGTGGTGGGTCATTGCTGGGCTATAAATGGGACATCATTCAGAATTGCCTTTACCCTTGTTACAATCGAAACATTTGTTTTCAGTGAAGGATGATCTGGGCACTGTGCAAATCCAAGAGCTCCCTCGTGTCCACCGAGCAGGGTGGACAGGTCAGCCCAGAAACACGGACTGCCCATGCCATCAGCCCTTCTGGCCTCCACAGAAAGCGGGGAGGAGTTTGGCAGAACACAGAGATTCCACTGATTTGGTGCTTGCTCAGGAGGAAATCTTGGAGGTAACGTGTGAGCAGTCCTAGGCTTTGCTTTTATTCCTTTATTGTCTTGCTTGAGGCACTGTTTGCTTCAGATTGGGTTGTACACTGTAGAGAACAGTGGGGTTTCATCTCCACGCAGTCCTGAGGCTTAGCTGGCCATGAGAGACCTAAAGGGGTAGGTGGCATATGCCAGCCTAACGTGCCTACTGATCTTGCAATTAAATTATATATTTTGAACTGGCTTACATTAGCATAAAACAAATAACACCCAAATCCCCACATCTGCTAGCTCCAGATTGGTATGCATAGTAATTATTTCCTTTAGCTTTAAAAAATTTAAGATATAGCAACCAAGAAAGTTGCAAAAACATCCCAAGAGGATGAGGAATTCTGCTGGTGGGAAGTTCCCATCACTTGCTGAATTGTACCTGGGTATCAAATGCTCTGTTACGTGTCCTGGTTCAGTCTTGATATACCCAGCTATGATCTGGTTTTTAAAATTCAGCATTAATAAAGTTTTCTGGGGTTTTTTTGCTGCTATTGTGGTGTTTGGATTATTTTCCCCCAAAACAAAAAGCAGCCTCCTAAAAGGTAATAAATAATTTGCTCTCAGTTGACCTAATCTTCTTTCTTCCAGTAGCATTCACATACCTGGAACAGGGAACGTAGAATGCCAGGCATGACCTAATTTAGTATGTAGAAATGGCCACCTCTTTTTAATTAATTATTGATTTGGGGAATTTGTGTGCTGAGTTTAATCAAGTGTGATGAGAGTAGATAACTTTAGTCAGTTTGTTTGAATTTAAGGTATATAAAACTGATGCAAGGCATCTGTATATTAGGAGAGAAACTTCCTCAGAGGAGCAACCAATATCTTTCCTGGAGCTTGGAATTCAAACAACTCCATTTTTCTGGAGTCCCTCCATTTTAAAGCTTTATGTGGCAACAAATATTTGGATTGTTTTAAAAAAATTGAGTTTAGCATTCTCATCACTGTACATAGCTGGATATGTTCTGGAAATGGTGGAGGTATTACTTCTCACAGAGAAATGCAAGATGATGCTGTCAGTGTCAGCTGAAGCCTGAGGTTTGTCTGTTGAGTGGGGGAAAAATACAGCTGTCTTTGAGAGTGGGATTTCTTTGTTCACAGTGACAAAAATACTCTGCTGAAGATGTAGTTTCTTATGGGGAGATTGGGAGAAGAGTCTTCTCATCATTGCATTTGAAAATCTCACCAATTATTTCAAGTTAATTATTCTAAAATGTCTAGATAATCCAATAAGAGACCCATAAGTCTATTTAGAAATGACACCACCAAAAACTTTAAGGTCTCGTTGCTTTCCTCTTCAATCTCACTGTGAGGACTTGGTCTATGTAATATTAATAAAATGCCTCTTTGCTTTGGTGATACCAATTATTCCATGGTCTATGAGGTTACACTATTAAAGTTTCTGATATTCTGAATTTTAATCCTATTATCTTAGTCCCTGAAGAGCCATCTCCCTTCTTGGTGTGTTCATCCTCCACGTGTTTCAAGAAGGTTATTGTTCCCCTCTGTGATTATTTAGTCAAGGTATTACACATTAAGTCTTTAATTGTTTCTTCTGAAGAAATCCCTTCAGCCCGATTTGTGGCTTAAGTATTTGTGCTTATTGACCAAAGTGCATCTTCGGTACAATTGGATGCTGTTACTGCTAGCAGGCTTTAAATCAACAGGCCAGCTTTCAAGTGCTTATGCTAAGCTTTTTCTCAGCCCTAATGCTGGCTCAGTTCACACCAACCCGGTGGTTTCTCACAAGGTGGTTGGTTGGTTTTCTGCCTGGAGTGATTCAGAGGTCAGTGCCTTAACTTGTGCCTCAGTTTCTTGGTGTACAAAGGCCTAGAGTGATTGCAGGTCGGTTTCAAGAGTCCCTGTGTTTCTGTTCATACAAAAAAAAAGGGCTTTGTAAAAGTTAGATGCAAAGAACACTGTAAGAATGTAAGAAAATAATAGATAAAATTCAAGCAGAAATGATCCAAAGGTGTAATTTGGTGGACTAGATTTGTACAACTGTGATATTAAGAGATGGATTTCTGTTTGTTGAACCAGCAGCATAAGGTGTTGAAACCTTTCCTTCTGGTCTTGGCAGATGTGCTGGGCCATGTCCTCACCAGCACTGAAGGCAGTGATGTTCTGGTGCCTGGACACAATCTGTCATCTCTCAGCATGGACCATCCTGGAGGAAAATCATGCCAGGAGGTGCTGTATACTGAGAAGGAGTATGAGGAGATCTGTTTCTTTAAGCACAGAGACTTCACAGTACTATTAAATAATTAAAACCCCTCCATTTATTGGTAAAAGCTAAACCATGGAGCATTCATTCTTCATTAAAAGATTTCAAGCAATAGCTTTCAACTTGATACCGAAACTTAATGGTTTGCCTACGTGGTACAGAAATGATCCATCAAAACACAACAGCTAATGCTGTGAATGTGTTATTCCAGCTGTTACAGGAGCCACCATTATTATTATTAAATTCAATGGCTTCTCTCCAGGACTTCAGATTCTCTGGCATTTAATCCCTGCCTTGTGTGGTTTGCACCGCACTGGTGCATCTGGTTGCACACTCTTGATAAATCAAGGGGAGACCTTTAAAGCCTGGACATGCAGGGGCTGTATCTCAATTTGGAGCAGGCCACTCAGCTCTGATTAAAATGCAATAAACCCAAGTGGCTGGGATGTAGAGCGTGCTGGCAGGTACCACCAAAGGTGCCTTCTGTGTTGTGAGACCCAGACATGGGTGCTGGGGCTCCCTGGGGCCAGGCTGGGTTCGGGGAAGGGGTTTTTGGGGGCTGGGTGTGCTCCTCTACCCTGCTGGCCATGGGCACACCGGTGTTCTGGCTTTGGTCCTCACCACGCAGGTTCATCAGTTTAAGGCATGATTTGCTAATTGAGCCCACCTGCAACTGCCCTTCCCTTCTGGGGGGGTGGAGCCCGTCTCTCCCTAATTATCTATAACTCAAAGAAGGTGTGACACCAGCTATAAAGCCAGGCTTTTGTCTCCATCTGCTCTTCTCTCTGCAACTGGTCAACCTGAACAAGATCCCTGGGGACGCTTTCCCCTCTAGCTGTGCTCCTGGGATTCTGAAGTCCTGCTTGACCTCACCTGGTTGACGCTGTACACCCATGGGTGCCCTTCCCACCCCCCCAAAATCGTTGCTGCTCCCTTAGGAGCTGCTTCCAGGGGCTCTGCCCGGAGCTCTGAGAGTCTCCTGCACCTTCCTGGCTCCCTCACACACCGTGGGAACCTCCTGCTCATGGAGCATCAGCCTGAAAACCAGTGTAAGTGATGCAAACTGCGTGCCCAAGGAGCTCCTGGTGGTCCTGAGGGTGGTGAGCTGTTCTCTGTTTGATTATTATTTGAGTTGTGTTGTGTTCCTGCCCTTCTGCCCCAGGGACAGCTCTCTCACGGCAGGTGTCCTGGGGTAAAACCCCAGTAATCCTGTGTAAAGACTGGCATAGCTGTACCCTTTGATGTTGCTGGTTTCTTGGTCTCTCCTGGCAGAGTTTTTCTTGTAAGACCCACACACTGCCCAGTATCTTATCTGGCTCATTGCCATTGAGATAGGGTATACATAGTGCTTGCTTTACTTGGGGCCTAACTGTAAATTAAATATATTTAAATATGCCTCTTTTACTGTAGCTGGTAGCATTGCAGAGGTGTGGCAGGCTGGATTTTTTCCCCTTTCACTTCTCAAGAATGACTAAGGTACTCCTTCCCTTGGGCCTGTTTTGTAGAGGATGCTAGAGTGACATATTTCCATAAAGGGGAACATAAGAGATTATAATTTTGTTGCTTTGAAAAGTACATTCTGGAAGTTTAGGGCATTAATTAGATGAAGGCTAGTGATTGTAAAGCATCAATATTCAAATGAGAGAGGAAAGGAGAGCAAGATGTTAAATATCTTTGTGTTCCAGGTTTATTTTTTAATCCCTGGCCTTCCCACCTTCGACTTCAGTGTATCTTTACAAATATCTCTTTCACCACAGCAGCATTCTGAGCACAACACATCAATGAAATCAGTGATACTAAGAATGCACAATGGGCACTTAAGGGGGTTAAGAGTCTTTGACCTCAAAGACTGGACTCTTTTTGAGGCTGACCTGAGCACATCTGCATTGCCCTGTTCTGCTGCCCTCAGGCAGGTATAAAAGCACTCACCTGCCTTACAGTGGAGCAGGCACTCAGGTGTTGTGGCACCTGTATTTTCCTCCTTGGGTTACATAATGCCTGCTGTACTTTGTTGTCATTTCTGTGCTCTCTGTAATAAATTGCTTCTACAGCACTTGGGCACCTGAGATAATGCGTGTATAAATGAGACAAGATGGTAGCCTTGCCCTTGCTGTTTGATCCCAGGAACAGGAGAAGACCATTAACCTACCTGTGTTTGTTAGACACTGACTGAGTTTCTATGATTGTGTTGTAAAAGGCTGTCATGAGTGTGGACATATCTTTCCATCCCTTGTAAGGCTGAGCCCCCATCAATCATGAGATACTCTCACAAAAGGCAGACAGCTTCTTTCTGCTTTGTGACTGAAGGAAATGGGATCTCTTCCTTTCAGAACTGATGCTCAGAGGAAAATGAGTTTGCTGAAAGCTGGTTGGGATTGCATGTTTTATTTCTGCTGGAGTGTGTGAGAATAACTTACCTCCTGCTTAGGATCTTGGCCTTTTTTGGTAACAGACACCCAGAGTGACACTTCTTTTTCTCCTTGATGTGAAGATTATTATTTCCTGCTATGGGAACACTGTAGCTCACTTATTTCTACTTCTGCTGCTTCCAGGTTGACCTGAACTGATGGCTTTTCTTTTGGACTCCACCAACAATTCCCCTGGTTAAATGATTTATTAATATATTTGGGTTTGACTTGACTCTGTCTTTACTTCTGTAGCATAGACAAAGCTTTTGACTATTACAGCCATTTATTGTGTATGTGGATTCTGGTAGTATTTATTGGCCCTGGTTATGATCACGTTCTGTTGCATTTAAGCTTTTTCAAGCACAAAGCAGAGCCCCCCTCCTTCAGAAAGGGATGAGGCATCCAAAGGAAAGAGATGAGATGTACAAGTCAAGTGAGAGCTACAAAATGTGAGAAGGAAACAAAGCTACTTAAAAGAGGGTTTGAATGAGGCTGTGCTGAAGGGGGGGAGGTAAAGGGGGCATTGGAGGTAGCAGAGGGTGGGAGATGAAGGTGCTGCATGAACTGGAGGGATATTCAGGTGACAGTCACCATGGCTCAGTGTTACAGCAGCTCCTTTAGCTCTCCCAGACATCTCATTTGTGCCTTTGTCTTCTCCTGCCCCTTCAGAAAGTAGCATTTCCAGTATTATGATGCTGCTGCTCACTTTTTAGATGACTATCTCTCTGAAGTCACTGATCAGGTTCTTATTGTTAACTGGGAAAAGGAACAAAAAGCCCCAGTGAGTGTAGTGAGAGCCAATTGCTGCCTTTTGGAGCTGCTTGTTTTGATTTGTCAGTGAGTCCCTTGCAGTCCTGTGCTTTATCACTGTTCACAGATGTGCCAGTGAATTTGGGAGATATGTGAGAGCTGCAAAGTGAATTTTTGTTCAGAGACTGAGGGGAGCAGAGCAAAGGGCAGCTTGGTAAGTCTGAGCTCCTTCAGGAACCTGCCTTGGTAATACAAATAAGTTTGTTCCAAGGCGTGACAGCTGTTGCTGCCAAAACTCTGAAGTCTGTTCCTAGCATGAAATCTAATGATGAATGAAATTAAGGTTTTGGAGCTGCCAGCATACTCTTAGGCCTCAGACACAGATGGTGGGCTAGAAAATGCCACAATCTGGAAATTTTTAAGGCAAAAAATGAATTTGTGGAAAATAGTTTTCTTGGTGGTACTACATAGGAGAGCCTAACCTTGAAACCTGTACAAGGCAGAGGATTTGTGTAGCCTTACACACATAATAGGTGCTTTAAATAATATTCCTGTGCACCTTTTTCCCCCCTTCTTCTACCCCACAAAAGTACTCAGACTGAATTAGACTTAGAAACATTTAAAAAGGAGTGTTTCATGAAGCTGGTCTCTGCCTGCTCCATGTTTCTACATATTCCTACACACACTGCTTATTCAAAACTTTACAAGGACGTTTAAGTGGAAGGAAATGGCAAATAAAACTCCCTCTCAATATCTTCTTTCTTCATTCCTGGTTTGTGCTTGCCTGGCTGGAGTGGGGATCAATGAATTGCAAGCCAATTTGAAGTAACTAAGACAAGCTGTAGTGGGGTGCCAAGTGCTACTCCAGTGGAAATGGCACCTGTGTTAAAACAGCAAGGGTGAGGAAAGCAAGACCTTGTGTCCTCTTGCCTGAGGCTCAGTCGTGTGATAAGCCAGGCAGATATGTAATATTGACTACACCAGCTACCAGGACCTTCATTTTATGACCAAAGATGCTGAAGGAGGAATCTAATAACTTCCTGTACTGGTTATATTATAAAGAAGTCTATAAAGTAGATGTAAATACATCCCTGTCCTTTCTCCCATCCTTATCTATCAATGTGCTTTGCCTGCAGGGGGGAATCATCGGAGCCCTGAGAGCACTAATGGGCTTTGATGGTGTCCTCCCACCTGCTGGGTGCTGGACAGGGGATCCTGAGACACTCCCAGTAATCTATCAGGGTGATATAGAGATTCCAGAAATCTTCCTGTCACAAAAGCTTGCTAGGTCCTGTTAGTGTTTGGAGAGCATTTAGCAAAAGATTTCATTTTTAAGAGTGGGTATCTGAAGGGCACAAGCTTTCTGAGTGACATCTCCTATTACTTACCATTCTTTGGCTGAGGTACCTTTTGCTGGTTTCTGTGCTCCAGAAGATGATGTGGATGATCCATGCAGGGCTGGGCGTCTTTGTGAGGCTGTTATTTTAAGAATTTATACTCCGAAGCGTGTTCAGTTTGTCAGCTGGCATTGAGGGCATCAGGAAATCTGCAGCAGGGATGCTATGCCAAGCAGCTTCGTAGTGTGACAGTCATGCCTGGGTTCTCTGTTACATGCAGTAAAAAAGGTCTTGTTTCTTTTAGCTGGGTTTGGGTCTTATTTGGAGTAACTTGAAATTCCTAGAAGCAACAACTTGCTGAAGAAAAACATGAGCCCCCTTCAAGCTTTTCTTTGGAATTCAAAATGCAAATGGTAAAGGTCTGAAGGTTTGTGAACCAGCCTGAGATGTGCTGAAAATGCTCTAACAGAAGCTGTTATTTCAAATCAATTAAAAGTGTTAAACTAAAAATTAACCTTTTTAAGAGGGCCTAATGTCTTCTAAGATATAAATAAATACACTCTGAACATATCAGGGTTGTAAATGACTTCCACTTTATATTGCTTTTATATATGAGACAAAATACAGAACATGCTCTGAAATAAGCAAGTGTTATGAATTTTAATGCCAAGAGCTGGTCTTGTGCACCAGCCCAAATGGTAATTCACACTATCAAATTGGCTGGGTTAAGATTTACAGGCTTGACCATGGCTGGCAGCTGACTTTAGACCTGAGCACCCTTCAGAATGCCCAGCACGTGGCCTGTGCTCCCTGCAAGGACCAGCAGAGAGAAAACACTTTCAATACCTTTGGCTGATCTGCACAAACGTGATGAACCAACCCTCTGCAAACTTGTTATAGGTGCAGTATGAAGGTTGCTTTGAAACTTGTATGAAACTGGTGTAATTCTGATATATTCAACTCCAAACCCCTTCCAGGCTGGGAAGTCTCTATCAATCCATGACTGGCATCATTGGTGCCCTTGTCTGATCTTTGATGCACCACAAAAGTATCATCTGCCAGCCAACAAACAACAGTGCTCAGGTGCTTCTCACATTTCTACTGTATGTTTGTTATTTCTTTGTTTTCAAATGAGTGGTACAAATACTTTTTACAGTCTAGGGGCGTGTAAATTGAAAATTAACTTTACTTAAGTATGTTTGATGTGACCATGTGAGCAATATTCCATCACAGCCAGGCTCCTTTCAGAAATCTGACATCAGGGCACTCAGGCTGGTGCAAATGGCTAAGAAAAGCTTTCCTCCAGAGGGCTTGAAACAGCACGAGAGAAAACATAAGCTGTTTATTATCTACTTAAGAGTTTTCCATTTGTGTGTGTGTTCAAATTGGCTGGAGCAGAGTTTCCAGCTTCTGGAGAAAGGCAGAAAGTGATGCTGTCCATGGATGCTGCCCCAGTGCTGTGTAATCCTGTCAGCCTCTGGCTTTGGGGACTGTAAATTCACAGAGTGGGTTTACAGGGAATAGTTGGGCCAAAATGGATTCCAACCTTCTGATCTGTGTAGGTCTGGGATGCTGTTTGAATTTTGCTTTGTGTCCTGTCAGCCTCTAGCATTTAGTTCATCAGTGTGTAATATTTCCTCACCTGACTTGTATGATCCTGACCTTTTGAAACAATAAGTATGATCACATTTTTAAACCCTTCTTTTATGAAACAATTTTTTCAGAAGGGAAGATATTTTTAAAAGTTACTATTTTTCAACCCCTGTAATACTTGCAGTCTTCCAGTAGCAGTTTGTTCTTCTCTGGACTTTTAAGATTCTCTGTAAAGGGAATACAGGAAAGACCTGGAATTTTTTTTTGTTCTCTGTGCGATTTTAAATGTGACAGGCTGTGTTTATAAAGCTGATAGTAAAAGGCTCTTTGTGAGTAGGTTCTCTTTATAAACTTACTCTGGTCTGTAAGAGTTACAGAGTGATGGTGGGAAGAGTAATGCTGATAATGGCATCATCTTCTTTGCACTCAGCAGGAGGAATCCAGAGTAGCTCTCCTGATGCAACAACATAATTTGAGGTCACTTTGTGTCAAATTCACCACACTTTTGGCTTTTGCTTTAATATGAGCCATGGAAGAGATGATGCTGTAATTCTGCTCTTCAAAGAGTGATTGTTTACTGCAGCACCTTGAGAACTGAGCTTCAAATTCCTCAAAATGTGGTTGTTATCCATTACATGGAACGCTGACATTGGACCTGAAAAACATGGGCAAGGCAGTAGGAGACACACAGAGTTCCCACCAATAACTGCCTGTTGAAGGGGTGTTTGACAAGCTTGTTCAAAGGGTGAACAGGTTGAGGTGAGAATAGTGGAAAGGTGGAGGTGAATTATACAGCACAAGTCACATCCTTCATGTAGATTACTCTTTGGTCGAGAGTTAATCCTATTGTTGAGTTAATTACCGTATTCTGTCCTATAGACACACTGGTGACATCAAAACAAACCAGCTCACCTGGTTAAATCCTTAATTTCTCTACTCTGATCTAACATTATGAGAGTTTAAAATGAGCAATAAGGAGGAACTCAGGACCTGGATGTTAAACATCGTTTAAGCAGAAGACCAGAGTGTGAACTGCTGGTAGGCAAGACTTGTAGTTAAGAAGGATGTCAAAGTGTCACCAGAAATTATAGTGACAGAAGACACTGTTTTCTCAGAGGGATTTCATGTCTGCTGCCTACCTGTGGAGTTCATGGCATAGTAAGATCATAGAGAGCTCCCACCCATACAGTGGGTTTGTAGCAAGAATAGTCCTGGGTCAGCAAAGGGAAGAATTGTTTTCATTAAGTTGTGTAATAAAACGCACAATTCTTATTTTGACCTAAATTTGTTGAATTGTAGATTTGAAAGTGTCTTTGCTTACAATTGCTTTGATTTGAGGCAGGAGCTTTGGGAAGCGGATTAAAACACGCACATTTCTATATACATGTGACAATGGTGCATGTATATAATACTGACCCTGCAGGTGGGACACAGTCCTGTCACCAGTGAGGTGTTGTGGCAGCAGGGATGGGAATCCATGTGTTATCCTGCACAGGATGCCCCTTGTGGCTTTGGAGAGCAGCTTGAGGCTGGTTTTGATCCCTTAGGGCAGGTGGTAGAAACAAACCTCACACCATTTGACCCCAGGCTGGAGCAGCCGTTCCATGGTCTGTGGGTAACCACAGGTCTTTAACACTTACTGAAGCCCTGGCATGTTTCTGGTGCAGCTTCATGGGGATATTTTGGTGTCTGATAGGTTCTGAAAGATTTAATAATGAGCAACATACCCGATTTGGTTCCTTCGTGTGGCCGTCGTAGCAGATGTGACTGTGGAATAAGAATAAAATGAGTTTATAGGCAAACCTGAAGCGATGAACAGTGGAGTCAGTGTCTCTAATGTTTGTCAGTGAACATAAAACAACAATAAAGAATAATCAAATATTTATAAGCCTTCAGAAGTAATTACAATGATGAGGTGCAGAGTTGAGTTTGGAAGCAATAGCAAAATAAATGAAAAATTAATTTTCCAGACATACTGGTTCATTTTCAGACTTATTAAAAAATAACTTGGCCTCCTTGTAGCAATAAGATGTGCCAAATTACCTGATTAATGTAAACTTACAATTCTGTCCTCCAACTATTGGAGTAATTTTACAAGTGGATAAGTTGTCTGTCGCTCTTTTTGTCTTTTCTTTTTTAATCAGAGCACACATTAAAAGAGATGTGAGCTTTTACTGCTGATTACAGTGCCTTTCTTTGGCAGGACTGGCATTTTATGTTCCCTTGCACCATGAATGGACTTAGAGAACTTGTGTTTTTGCTGTAGAGAAGACATACATCAGAGGGCTTTAAATCAGTCTAGTCTCAATTGGCTTGCAAACTAAGGTGAGCTAAGGGAATGCAACAAGTATTCCATTAAGTGAAACATCTTAGTGCTCTGATGTAAGTGCCATTCTGAGGTAATTCCCATCATTTGACTCATTAAGACACTAAAATCGATGAACCTACCAAACTTCTAAGTTATGGGGCTTGTGAAACGGTTGAGCTGAGTTGCAGAATTATTTGGGCATGGTGTAACTCTGCTTACACTGAAACTCCCTGTTTTCAACGGGAACACTTAGGTAACAATACATAATCTCTTGCTGATCTCTCCTTGAAACTTGAAATTCACTGTGAGCGTTGTTTTCTTGGAAGAGTCCAGCAAAGGGATCATTGTCAAATTTAAAGGCTGAGGGATTAAGCAGGTTCCACACAATGCACCATCCTGCAGGGGATCTTCATCCCTGGAGCTGAAACAACTTGATAATTCAGTTGCTTATTTGTAAAGTGGATACAATAAAATAAACCTTCTTTACATCCAAGTCTTGTGATGCTCAGGCAGCAGGAGTTTTCTGCCTGTCCAAGTCTGCCCAAATAACCCCCTATCTACTCCCTGGGGTCCAAATCCCTTGTGGGTGGCCCTTGATGCAGGCCAGGCTTTCCCCCAGCAAACAGCACAGTCCCATGGTGCCTCCAGCTGCCTCCTGGCTCAGTGTCTTTTGGTGGGGCACAAGAGGTGGAAATGTCACTCCCTTTGAGCCCTGGTGTCTCAAAATGCCTGTTCCATTATATTTAGAGGTGCTGCTTAGAGTTGGACTGACTGCTGACAGTGGTGTCACATGTGATACCTGTGTAAGTCTGGGTGTTCTGTTTTGTTGGTGGTATTGTTGCATTTTTGAGCAATGTTTTCAAGCAGAAATGTCTCAAAAGCAGTTTGTGCAAGAACTCCCAAGGGCTCAAAGCATTTGTTACTCAGTCTGGCAACACCTTCCTTGTAATGACCTTGTAGATTTTAGTGACTTGTGCTAGCAGCTTTATTTGGCTCAGGATCAGTTTGGTGAGGGATTCTGTGAGGAACCAAGGTGGACTCGAATCTAAAAATGCTTATTAGGTATAAAAGGACTTGTGTCAGAGAAGGGAAGGGAGTGACCATGGCCAAGAGGTGAGTTGTTACTCTGACTAGTCAAGTCAGAAGGTGGAACAGTAAATGAGGCTGATGCTAAGCAGGGGATGTAGTGACACAGAATGATAAAGGCAGCTGGGTGTGTTTGTAGCATTGACTCCTGCATTCATCCCTTTATCCTCTTTTAAAATTTAGGGTGATCTCAAGGATTTGAACCCTGTCCCTGAGGTGAGCTCTGTGCATGAAGCCCATTGCTCCAACTTAAACTTTTAGTGTGGGTTAATGTGTCAGAGAACTCCTGACATTGGGGATCATTTTTGTGGAACTTGCTGTAGAAACATAAAAACCAACATAAAGACTAACTACTCTTGCCATACAGTGTTTGCACATTAAATAACACAAAGCAAAGGCCTGACCAACCTTCTCTCCCCAGATACTGACAGAGAATTTACTTGTTGTCTTGCCATTTCTCCCTTTCTTTGCATGAAAATGTTGACATTTCAAAAATGTTTGGTTTTCATTAGAAACAAAAATGCGTTATCTGGCTCTGTGAATTTTCATTTCTTCAAAACCAGAGGCTATGCTTGAAAAACCCGAGGAACTGAAGGTTTTATTTTCCAATTTGGAAGGAGCAGGCTCAGGCTGTGATGCAGAGAGCCTGGAGACACAAGTGTGCAAGGAGCCAGCAGCTGCCTGGCAAACACATCGGCATGCAAGTGGCTGCACTGGTCACTGTGGCAGCCTGTGTGCCTGCCTGGTTCCACTTCAAACCCAAATAAAATACTGGCACAACTGGCAAGTTGTTGCAAAGCACTTGAATTCGATGAAATCCAAGCTTTTGGATGGAGCTCTGTTCCAACTGGAACTGATGCAGTTTGCTGTGCAAATAAGCGATCTGCCTGAACAGCATCAGAGTTAAAACAACACTTCAGTTTCAGGACTGTTTCTGTGCTTTGGTATTTTAGAAGAGGATGGGGAGTGTGCAGAAAGAATAAACTAAGCAAAAATGGAAATCAGGATTTCAAGGATGTGGTGGGGCAAGTGTGATGGCAAAAGCAACTATGGATGGTGAATGAGCCCCAGGAATAAGGAAACTTTAAGGTTTTTGCAGCTTGGTGGAGATGATGGAAACAGCTGCATAGCTCTTTCAAGAGCTCCAAGCAGTGGGAAGGTTAGATCATGTTAACAAGCAGGTTAGATCATGTTAACAATCAGGGAAAGGGAGTGAGGGACTTACACTAAGTCAACAGTTCTGCATAGGGGGGATGTAACTTGTGTACAAAATTTGCTCAGTACTTGTGCTGGTGGTGAGGGTGCTGAGTAGTGGTTTAATGTTCTTCTGCTCTCCTCAGCTGTCTGAGGAAGGGGCATGACCTGTGCTCACCTAGGGTGAAAACCCTTCCTGCAGCAGCTGCCTGGCTGTGCTCTGCCTGACCATCTCTTGTTAATGGAAGAGCATCAAAATTCCCAGCTGGGCAGGTCTCTCCTGCAGGTGGGCACGATTCAAAGGAGAAGGCCAGCTTGTGGAACTCTGCCTCTGTGAGTTACATGGCACCTGTTGATGCAACGCTGTCTAAAAAGCCTTGCAGATTTATTTTTCCTCTGCTGAGCACACTTGGCTTGTGTTCATCCAGCTCTAAAAGTATTTCTATCTACAGGTTAGGCTAAGGCAAAAAACACCCTTGTTACAAAAAGTGTCCTTAGTAGAAGTTTAATGTCTCTAGTTCTGGGTGTGCAGACCTGCACATCTGGGGTCTGTCTGAGCTGTTCCCTTACACTTCTGCAGGTCGGCTTGGAGTGTCTCAAATGACTGATGTCTGTTGAGATTCCTCCCCTCTTTGTTCATTCTAAAGTAATGTACTATTACTTGCTCAGACTAAAGCCCACTCCATAATGTCAGTGAAATTAGTGCTGGGACACAGATTAAATCCCAGATTGTGGCAATGCAGCACTTGTTGAACACTGAAAATATTGGACAGCCTGACTAGATGAATTCACCCATACCTGACTGTCTGGACACAACTCGTGAGGTTTAGTTCCTAAGCTGCTGACTAGAACATAACTGGATATATGCAGAGGGATTTTAGGCATTTATTTCCCTCTGTCTGATATGAGAAATCTCATTTAAAAATCTATAAGCACTTAGAGGGGGAGAAAACAGAACTCATAATGCCTTTTTTAAACAAACCCTGTACTTAACTTCCGTTGGATTGGAAGAATGGGGTGAAGCACCATATTGTACTCCCTATATCAAACCCCTTTGTTTTTTTCAAGGTCCAAATATTACACCTTTGATTATGTGTATTGGTGTTTCTCATTAATTGGCTGAGAGGGGTGGGGAAAAAGGACATCCAAACTGCCCTGTTGGACAGGACACCTAATATCATTTTAATCTCATTAATGCAGCTGTAGGGTCAGAAGACTGTGCACAATTGGTGTGACAATATGGAATGTGGATTTAGGATACAAAGCTAATTTGTAAAGTAAGGACACCTTAAAAAAACAAACTCAAAGCTGTAATAAAATAATTTTGAAAGAAGCTGTTTGGAATTAAAGCCATCTTTACATCTTAATGGCTAATTATTCTTGGCATCAATAACAGTATATAACCAAAATCCACTGCACCCCTGAGGGACAGAGGTGAATTTGGATTGAAAGACGGTGCAGGGAATATTTTGTACTTTAAGGAAAGCCAGTTCCTGTGGATCAGATAGGAGACAAGTCCGAGGTTTGGGCAGCACAAGCAGCAGCATCATCGTGCCTCCAATCAATCGAGGAAAGGTCGTTCCTTTGCCTGGGAGCTGGGCTGTGGCAGGAGCGCTCCGTGCTGGGCACAGTGCTGTCTGCCGGCAGGAGAGGGCGGCAGAGAAACGGGAGAGCTCCGTGCGCTCCTGCAAAGCCTTCCCAACAGCACTCCGGTTTGGGAGAGGAGCGAGAGCGCGGCGGAGCTCCCCGAAGCCCGATCCCCTGCACAAAGGCGGCTCCGGCAGGGTTGCGCTCAAGTCCGCGGCACTCGAAAGATGTCCAATTGCTGTGGCAGCCCAGAAGACGCGGGGAAGCAGCGAGGCAGAGATGGCAAGATGAGAAGGGAGGATGGGGATGATTCTCCACCTGAGGGAAAGAGGTTGAAGCTGGGCAATGAAGGAGGAAACCTTGGAAAGGACAGAGAAGCAGCAGCAGCAGAAGAAGCAGTAATGCCTTGTTTAGGCAGAGAAGAGCCCGTGCCCGAAGAAGGGGATGAAGGCAGAAGTGTAAGTGAGGACGTTCAATGGCTCTGAGCTGGGGAAGGGCTGGGAGGGTACCCTGGAAATTGGTATCCTGAAGTTGGTAATTGGGCATCAAGTAGTGTAGAACAAATATGATCAAGTGTCCCACCTCGCTGAGATTATAAGCGTGTTTTTTAGTGCAGGACTGTGCATTTTGATCTGGCTCTCACTGTGAGCTTCTTTCAAGATGTGTGTGTCAGAGAAGAGATTTTATTTTGGGGGAGGAGAGAGGTGAGAAGGGATTTAACTGCTAAACCTTGGGTTTTGGCTCCCTGCAGTAGGCACTTAGAAACTGGGGAATGGTCGGTACATTGAATTGGACAGTTTGGGTTGTTCACCAGTCTGTCCATTCAGACTTTGAACTGCATTTGTGTTGAAGAGTACTATTTTATAGCTGGGGATGAGCGCAGAACCTCCAGAGGAGGAGAGCTGGTGATCAGAGATCTCATCTGGGCACAGAGCAAATGTCATCTGGAGAGAGTGTTCCAGAAAGACCTGCTGAGCAGTTGTCTGTACAAATATCACCGTTATCAGGTGAGGGTTACATGAGGCTAACTTGGTCCGTGTGTCCTGCTGGGTGTGTAGCTCTGGGCTGTGCCTGTCAGCAGGTTCGAGGCACAGAGAGGGCTGGGGATGAACATTTGGATTCCCAGCCAGCTGAAGCTTTTCCCCTCCTGGTGCCATCTGGGCCAGGTACTTTTCCTGGTCACAAACTGCTGCTGCCCTCCAGCAGGAGTGGAAGGGGAGGGTGGTGGGAACAGTGGCTTGGGTGTGGAGGATGTTTGCTGTCAGAGGGGGAGAGCACAGCTCTAGAATTCACCTGGCAGCTGCTGGAGAGTTCAGTGCATGGATTTTTAACCAGAAGTTTTCTGAAATGTGTTTTTCCTCTCTTGGGATTGATTTCCTGAATTAAGATATGCTTCTTCAAATGAGGAGTCAAGTAGGTATTCCAGGTTTCGGTAGGATTTACGTTTTTAAGTAATTTGAGAGACAGTTTTTGCAGAAGGTCATCTCTAAATGCAACAGTTTTGCCAGGATACAACAGTATTTCAATTGTGTTTGGAGAGTTGGTTTGTTTCTACAAGCAGAAGTCTCTTTTATCAAGCCCTGTAAGTGTAGAGAGTTGTGCTTTGGTCTAAGTCTGTATTTTAGGTTTCCAGTGCTTATGAAGATGTGCTCTTTTTAAGTCTCAGACAGCCAAGTAACACTCTTGTTCTTACACAGTTCTGGTGGAGACTTTATTTTTTTTCCCCTCAAAGTTATCCGGTGTTGATTGGCCAAATCATAATCCTTGGGTTTGTCTGTCTTTTCTTTTTTTTCTT
>JAWWMO010000035.1:3215977-3274167 GCA_035047845.1 Dendrocincla fuliginosa
TAAAATCAATTCTTAAATGGTTTTTATAATAAAATAATGCTTATAATAATTGTTAAATTAAACTGAGTTTGAATTCAAATTCATCAAAGCTCAGTGAAGCTGTTCTTTCCCCGCACTTGAGCGGATTCTTGTTTGAGATGTTGCACTTCATTTAGTATAAAGTTCCAATAGTTTTTTCCCCTTTCCACTTAAGAGTGTGTCTGAGTTGGAGACGACGTGAGAAATTAATTTTGTGACATTTGGAATTATGTTAACATAAAACTTTCCCTAAAATCAGGGAAAGCTTGTTCAGCAATCACTGTGAGTGTCTGTCACCTTGTAGAGAGTGAGCTGCTGGAAAAGATGGACTGTGTGCCCTTAGGAAACACTGGAATGACTTCATTTCTGTGCTTAGAAGAATCTTTATTTTAATAGGCCTGGTGGTATGGGTAATCAATGCATGCATTGGAAGAACATTTCCTAATAGTCCATTATGTCTCCTATTTTAAAGAAGGACAGTTTAAAAAAAATTATAGGCTTTGACTCATTTTTGGACTAGTAATAAAAATCCCCACAGTCTGTGTGCTATTTATTTATTCCACTGCAATTTGCCTGATTCAACATCCATTCTTAGGTTTAGAAGAAAGAAATCTACCTCAGCTGCTGGGACTCATTATTCCACTTATGAAGCAATCTTGTATTATGGGAGAAGGCAGGCACCGTGCCTATTTTAAGTGTGTGAAGTGATGCGCAGTCCTGGAGGGCATTTCCTTGGCACTGTGTTTGTAGCAGTGGGTGCTGCCATGCCTGAGTCCCTTGCAGGAGGAGGTTTGTGCCACTGCCTTCCCTGGGCAGAGCTGGTGTCTTTGCCAGGGCAATGAGGGGCTGCATTGCCAACAGCTGGTTGGCAGCAGTGTCTGGAATGATTCCTTCACTTAGGAACTAGTTAATATGGTAACCTGGGGTGAAACTGTAATTGTTACTTTAGCTATCTATTAACATAATTTGCTTCTTGCCTTCTCTTTTTATTACTCTCATTTATAATGAGGAAACTGCTCACAGCAGGTGTGAATCACAGAGTTTAAGGACAGGGAATATTTTCCTCTAATGTTTCCTTCTGGCATAGCATCAGAAGGAAGTGTTTGGTTCAGATGGAGTGGCTTTGTAGTAAGGCACAACTTGAGCAATGTCTGCTTTGGTACAGATGGTGGGGAAGGAGCATTTGGAAGAGCTGGTGAGTCACTCCTTTTATCACAAGTTTGGGTAGCAGTATTGAACCAGGGTCTCTGTAGAATTCAGTGGACCTCTTGCATGCCTGGATGGTGTCCTGGGGGTTGATTGTCACCCTCCCCATGCTCCAGCACATACTGGAAGTTATTTAATTAGTGTAAAATCATATTTTGTGAAAGAGAAAGCATGTGAAGGAAAGATCATGCAAGTAATGACTTCTTTCCAGGCTGACAGACGTGTTGTTCTCCTGACCTGTTACGATGAGTTACCTGTGAGTTATGGTCATCAGGAGTGTGGATCCCTGTAATCCATGTATCCTTGAACTTCAACAACAGTCACTTCATCTCTCTCTAAACACCTGGTGGTGGTGAAGGCTGTTTGGATTTCAGTTCAGAAATATTTCTGTATTCCTGATGCCTGCTTTGCAATGAACCAAACTTTTTTCTCAGTAGACATTTGTGCAAATTTTATAGAACAAGACCAAGTTCCTGGGTTTGGTTTGATGTCTGTAGTGTTCCCCGAGCATCACCTTTCTAAATGGTGTTTACATCTGGAATGTCACCTGTGCATGGCAGAGCTTGAGCTTTTACCCTTTAAACAACTTTCAGAATGACTTAATGCATTTGGGAGTTGAGGTACTGTTTCAGTTTTTTAAAAATGTTTTTGTGGGTACTTGGAAAAGAGGAGAGTGTTAGAGGTACAGCAAAGGAAAAAAAAATGCAAGTTTTCATTGTTAACATCAGAAATAATGTCTTTACAATGTGATGGTCCCAAAACTGAGTAAAAGTAAATGTGAGGAAGGTATATGAAAATGTGTTTAACATTTCTCTAGAAAGAAAAAGCTGCTTTTGCTGATCAGCTCTGAAGAATTGACTACACTGAACTTGTAGCCTTTTAAAGCTCAGATGTTAGCATACATTTCAAATATAGTTTAGATGGGGAGATGTGATATGCTATGCCATGCTGTGTCCTTGTCTTTGCATACAGAACAAGTTGAACTCTGCCATTACTTTGAGTAATGCACAAGTATTCCCAAACTATAACAGAACTTACCTTGGAAAGCTGAAAAACACACATTGGAAAGCTGATGATTTAAAAGATTATTTGTCAGGAGGAGAGGAAGGATTTTCTAGAAAGTAAGATACGAGCTTTGGACTGTGGTGCAAGATAAAATTCTCTTGTTTGAAGGATGGGTTTGGTTTCATGGTGTGAAAACCTCTGCCAAGAGCAGGTGAGGGTACAGAAAGTGGATCTTGTGTCTGGATCCACTGCAGGATTTAAACATGTGCCTTCAGCTGTCATGGAAACACTTGAGGCAAACAGCAGATACTGGGAGGCACTGAATATTGAATGTGACAGTGGTGTCATATGGAAATGAAATGCACGTGTATTACCTCTTATGTTTAGCTTGGATTATTGGAGAAGTGGTTTTTGACTTGATAACTCCAGGTTTTTTCATGAAATAAATGCATCAACATAGAGCCAAGTGTAAGAATTGTACCTGAGGTCTGACAGTTTGACCCTTCTATGTGTTGCCAAGCAGTGTTCCACTGTGTTAATGCACTTTCTCATAAATTTTTTTTGGTTTAGGCAGTTTATTTACTCCTTATGGTTGGTTTATCACAAAAACTGGCTTTGTGCTATCAACTGTATTTTAGGAATATTACTTTGAAGGTGCATTGGATTTAGAAAGAGAGGACCTGGGTTGGTGGGTCCATAATGGGTTGAGAGTCCTATTTAAGGTGCTGAGTTTTGACTTTCATGGTCCCAAGAAGATCGAAGCACTCTGCTATCAAGGCTGTGGTTTAGGGGTTTTTCCCCCTCCTTTTAATAATGCTTAAATGTATTGTGATTCTTTTGTCCTTAGGAATTATGGGATAGACTTTCTCTAGGAGAGCACCATAGTTTTGGCACATTTTGGCTGGCGTGACGTGGGGAATATGGTGTATAAAGCACTCTGCATCAGCCTTGGCTTGCTTTCCTTTTTTGGGGCTGGTTACCTCATTAGAGCTTAAGGATCGAGTCTATTCACTGCTTAGGCAGACTGTGATATATACTGGAATTATTTTTGTGGGTTTGATTCAGAACTCAATCAGATTCTGTGATCCAGGACAGAGGCATAATTGTTTGTCTTTGGAGGTGGAAAGGAGATGCTCATTTTTCAGAAGTGAGTGGTGGTATTGATATAAGGAGTTACTTGAACAGGAATATTTGCTAAAAATCAAATAAGGGAGACTTTTGTAGAAAGATGGGATAAGAGATCTTCAGAAACTGGTTTGGACTGGATTCCAAGAGGATGGAAAATGTTCTCCCTGAAGCTGATTCCTCCTCCTGTGAAGCTTTGGCTGGTTCATGCCCATGTTGGTAAGCAGTGTCCCTACAACATGAGCAGGAATAACTGCAGGGAGGGCTTGACTGGGACAAGGAAAGGCAGCAGAAGGAGGCCCTTCTGGATGCCCTGCTTTGCCATTTCTCCTGTAGTTGTCAGGACACATCACTAGATGGCAGGGGGTAAGTGTGCAAAAGGGAAGGGTTTGTGTGGACTGTCTGTTTTGTCAGGGGGGAAATCTCATTGCATTTCACTCAGCGAATAATTGCCTGTTTCCAACAAGCAATTGCAACCAAGAGTAACATAAGCTCGTTGTATTTACTCATTGGAAGTTTAATTTCACTGATAAGGAATGTTCATGGAACATTCATGCCTCAATTCGTATAATCAATTACCTGATATTACAATTTTTGTCGAGTGACTGGAATGTTACTTTGGATAGAAATGACAACCAAAATGCATTAATATCTTCTGAAGTGCAAAACAAGACTTGTCTACAGAGCTGAATTAATGGAGATAGGAAATGTAGATATTTATGCATTGCTGTTATTTGCTACTGTCTTTCTCCTTTTGTAATGCAATGTTAGCCACAGATTTTTATTTCAAGTCTCTATGATTTAGAAATTAATAAAACTATGTCCTTTTCTCAGTGGTGTTTAGTATTTTTTACTGTTTGCAGTCTTAGTCATTAGCCTGGACTGAAACAATGGGGAATAAGCTACAGAAGCCTTGCAGAAGCTGAAAATGGAAGCAGCTTTCCCTTTCCTGTGGAGTACTCAATGTTCAGACTCATTTGTGATGCATTATTACTAAAGAGTTGCCTGGTTTGTTCCATTAAATTAGACTGGAGGATCTGCTGCACTGCCACCCATGTAATTTCTCCCCTGAGAGTGCACTTAATGTGTTCTAATGTTGTAATGCTTTGCCCACTGTGCAGTTCTTAAACAGCCCAAGGAGTTATGGATAATCTTGTCTGCACTAGGAAGGAAGTTACCCTTTCAATTCAGGATACAGAGAGTTTGCTTTTGGTAGTTGTCTTGTTTTCTCAGCTCTTTCCTTCTGGCACCTGAAGGCACTGTTAAGATGGACAGAACTCTTTCCTGTAGCCAGCTGGTCACTAACAGGGAGCTTCTAATAGCTCAGTGGAGGAAAAGACAATGGTGAAGTAACTTAACTTGATGTCATTGACTCTAAGTGGTAGATAATGAAGTAATTCTCAATTGGTTGTACTGATACTTAATTAATAAAGGTCCATCTAGGATTCACAAATCAATGAGAAGTGTCTGCAGTCCTTGGAAAGTATCCTTTCATTCTAGGCCAAAAAGCAAAAGACTTCCTAACCACAGTAATTGTTATAACATCTCTTGTCCTTTCACCTGCTGTTTTGATTTCCCTGCACGCTCCCAATACGGTGATTCCAGCCCTTGGAGCTGGGCCTGACGATGATGCTGCAGGATGCTGCTGCTGTCCTCCTGGCTCAGGGTTCTAGAGCTGTGCTTCAGACGTTATAGGTATTACAGATCATTTAGGATCTTGGGGAAATAAAACCACGCTGGCCCTTCACTTAATAAAAACTATTCTTTACCTAGTTGGTAACTGGACAGACAAGTCCAAAGGTGAAGGTAAAGAGAAGCACGTGGTTGTGCAAGGCTATACAGCAAGAATTGTGCAGGATCATAATGGCCTTTAATAATTGAGCAGGGACAAAATAGAATCAACCATGGCTGGCATCAACTTTGAAAGGCTCTGTGTTTTCCCAAGGTCACAATGCCCTTGAGTAGCTGAGCAGTGGCAGTGTAGGCTCAGTCCCTGGAAGTGTTTCCCCACTCCTGTTGTTATTTTGATGGGATTGGTTACCTTCAATCATAGAGAGATGGTGAGAAATTTAAAAGTTTTCATAAAGCTTCTCTTCTTCTTAAGACCCCTGACTAATGTGCTAAATTCCTGTTTTAGCTGAGCTGTACCACATTAAACACTTATTACCTTCAGAGCGTGTTATTTTCCAAAGACTGAAGGCTAATCACAAAAAATGTAAATGGCTTTAGTATGTGAAATTATGAACTGTCACCACATTGAGACTCTTGGTTCCTTGAGCTGGACCATAACAAAAGGGAAACTAAGCATTCTTATCCATAATATGCTCGTGAAGTATCCTCTATTCTGAGGTGCTGAGAGGTTTTTTTCTCTAACTAAAATATTTATTTCAACTAAAAAACCTAATCTTTTCACTGTCTCCAGAGGGCAAAATCATTGACTGTTACGTTTAGAAACTATCTGTGAATTACAAGAGTCTATATAAAATGGAAAGAATGCTGATTGAGCAATTAATCACTTCTTACTTAATTTAAAATAAATAATGACATTATAGGAAGCTGTTGCATTAGCTCTTAAAAAAGTGTTTCTTGGAAAAGCACCAGAAGCAAATTTCTTTCTCTCACTCCATGTTGGTTTCTGAATTTTGCAGGCTTTGGTTATGTGATAATATTTTCTTATGTCTCAGTTTTGTGTTGCATGATGTTCTTGGCCACTAATGTATAGATCCTTCTTAAATTTCAGGGCTGGAGTTGACTGCTAGACATTGGTGTCTGGTCAAAGTCCTAACCCTCTAACTTCTGTTTGAGCTAGAACATGTAAGGTTTTAAAAAGCAACCATTGGTCATTAAAGGCTTCAGGTTGTGGACAATTTATCAAATCTCCAGGTAAATTTTTTGCAGCCACTCACTTTTCTCATTGTAAAAATACATATATTTGTCTGTAGTTGGAATTTTCCCAGCTGCACGTGCCAGCCTGTACAGAGTTGTTGCACCAAATGTTGGGAATCAACTCCTCTCCCTCCTGTGGGTAAACCAAGCAACTGTATAGATGTACTTTTTCTGTCTTGTTCCCCTTCTGAAATAATTTATCTGTGCCCTCGTTGGCTCTTTGCAAGTTCAGTGTTTTTGCAGACAGCTGATTGTGCTGGATGGTCCCCTGTTAATGTATTGATGGTTTAGGTACTGCCTGGGCTTGGATTTCAGGTTCATTTCCCACCGTGAATGTCACAAATGATTGTGTTTGTCCATATGGAAGTGTATTTCTGTCAGGAGAGCCCAGAATTTATGACTGCTGTTTGATTTAAGTTGTCTGAAAATTACCAGTTACTTGATTTATACACACCTTCTTTCTCCAATTTGCTGGGGAAAAAAAAAATCACTGAATGATATTCATGGAAGAACAGATCCTTGTGGGATGTTAATTGCAGAGGCATCTTAATTGGAATGACCCAGCTCCCTTTTTTCTTTCTTTTTTTTTTCCTGTGTGATCAGTTTTAATTCATTTTAAAATGTGCTGTCTAGCTGTGCAGGTAAACCACTCTGGAGATGAATGTTACTACACCAGAGGGGTTGCTCAAGAAAAAATTCATTATGTAATAGAGCCAAGAAGTCTAAACTGAATTAACATCTTGCTCTGTGTTGACTGATGAATTTTGCCCCAATGATAACTTTTCAGGATCCTTAATCTTCCTAGTGAAGGGCCAGTTTGGACAAAAGGCCAAATGTGATTGTGCCACGAACATGAGTGGTGTCTCAGGACTTCTTTATAACCCGTGCATGTGGAAGGTGCTGGAGCTGTTCCCTTGTGGGTATGTGCAGGGTGGGATGTTCTTAGCAGGGAAGCTTTTAGCAAAACCAACAGAACCCAGAAAAAGCCCAGCTGAGGGGCTGAAATCAATTCTGGTCCAGAGTGGCCTCAACCTGCTTGGCTGCTGGAGTGACATCAGCTGGAGAAACCCGAGTGACCTGTTTAGGGAAGATGCACAACTGAATTGTGAACCCCAGATAAGGGAAATTTTGCTGCTTCAGGTGACTGGAGTCACCCCTGGATGCTCTGAGCGAGGCACAGGGAGATCAGGAACCAGCAGAGCTGAGTTCTCTGGGAGCTGTTTGGCTGCTGCCACCTTTCAGAAGGAAGGAGTCTGGTGCTCTTGGGGGTGGTGGCAGTGTGGCTCGGAGCCCTAGTTGTGTCACAGTTTTCTCCTGGGCTCTAATAATGTTCTCTTCATGGTATTTGTCCAACAAATAGTGTTGTCTCTGCTGAAACAGGCTGAAGTAGGCTGCAAGAGTAAAGGCTCAGCCCGTGGGGAGTTCCTGCTGGGGAACACCTATTGCACCAGGCTGCCCAAGGGAGTGCCTGGCAGTGCTGAGAGGACAGATGTGTGGGTTTGAGTTTTGGGGTTTTCTCCTTTTTTTGTTGTTTTTTCTTTTTTTTTTTTTTTTTTACTTGAGAAAAGCCATAATTCCACAGAGAAATATCTTTACTTAGACCACTTAGTAAAGTGAAAAATAAAAATATACAACAATTCCTTGTGTTCTATACTGATTTCTCAGTTCTTGCAGCCTTTATTAGATTTCCACATATGCAAATGACAGCACCCTCTTATCTGTTTACTTCCTCAAAGCTTGCTTTTGTAAAATGAACATTTACTTAAATTGCTATAGTAGATTTTTTTTTATTACCAGCTGCATAATTGCTAAACATGTTGCTCTTAAATCTGTTTGCTAAAGGAAGGAAAGTGACTTTTTTGTGTTACTCCTTCATTTGGAGGCTCTAATGAAGGAGCTGTAAGAGGTTCCTAAATCAGTGCTGAGACTGGAACACACTACCAGCTCACAGAAGCTGTAGGACCGAGTTAGTTACATATTCTATACGATTGTGCAGATAGATGGACATCCTTGTTGCTGTTTAGCCTTGCATTCACTTTTAGCAATTGCCAGAAATACTTTTCTTCTAAGCCTGAAGTCCAAAATACCCTCCCTGATGAATGTGTAATTTTGGCGTGCTGACTTAAGGAATCCTGGAGATGAAATGTGCCTATAAACAAAAGCTTTTGGCTTTTTCAATTACTGACCCCACTCCTTGGGCTAAGGAATTGTTGTGTGCAGAAACTGATGGCTTTGCAGGTGTAAAATCTGTTTCCCTGTCATCTCCAGAAATTGCATGTTGTCTGCAGGGCTTTGAAAATTCACTAATATTTTCTTTCCGCTCCTCTTTAGTTTGAACTTTGAAAATTAGTTCCAAAAGCTCTTCTACTGGGAGTAGGGGAGTGGAAGCTTCTGGGGCTGCAGAGCGTGGTTCCTGCTGGCAGGTGGTGGAGCCCATTTATCTTCAGTCCATTGCAGGATATGTTGTTTGTTCATTTAATCAGAAATGGGACCAAGAACACTTGGAAATAAATAAACATTTGGGCAGCCCTTAGGGTGGATTTTAAGCTGGGGAGGTAACTCCAGCCCTGTGGTAATAGAAGCTGTCCCACGCTGAAGTTGGCACAAATGAGTGTCTGGACCATTCTCCTTACAAAAACAAGCAATCAAACCCACATAAGCACACTCTTACAGTTTAGTGCCTTTTAGCCAAGTAATTCCGAAGACTTCTAGTACCAAGTGCTTCAAGTGTCAGCAAAGTGTTCAACAGCTTCAAGTGTCAAAAGCTTCAAGTTTCCTCTGTAATAAATTATATGAAATCATCTGAACAGCCTGCCTTATGGAGGCATTTTATTATTTATAGAGACTTTAAAGGGGATTTGGAGGCAGGTTGATGAAATGTCATTGCTTTCACCTAGCAAAGTAATTGTGTTTTAGTGAAGTAAAGCCTCTCAGCTGAAGAGAGGAGTTGGCTGATGGGGAATATGGATAAAATAGGGAATAAACTGGGGAAAGAATCTGCTTTTCTCAAAGGTGTCAAGAGGAGAGGGAACTAATGTGAGCAATTGTCATGAAGCTCCCAGGGTACTTCACTGTTCTTGATGCTTCTTCCTCAAAATCTGAAGGTATTGTTTGTTTGTGCTCCCTTGGAACCAAAGAAATCCCTCACTGGAGTCAGAGCAGCAGGGGCTGAACCCTGTGTCTACTGGAGCTGCTATCAGGTTTTACTTCACCTTTGACAAGGTTCAGATTATTTGGTCCTCATTGCAGTGTTGAGCTTGTGATGTTTGTCATTTCTCAAGCTTTGTGGTGTCACCTGGGTGGCACTGGATGCTGTTCTGGAGGTGATGGCAGAAGGCAGTGCTTTAGTGTCTAGTGTCCCAAGAGCCATTGTTCTTCAGGAATGCAGCTGTGTCTGATAAATATGATTTCTTTTCTCTCTTTTCATGGTAATTTTCCTCCTACATCTTTGACTTAGGAAGAAGTTAAAACCTTTTTGCTTTTACTTGTACTTATATAAGTTCAGCTAAGGGTTCCCTGACTCTGAAAGAGGCTTCCCTAGCCAAGAACTACTTGTACCACATAAACCAAGTAGTTAAAATCCTCATATTCTAGGATTAGCCACCTTTAAACAGCAACAATAAGACTTTAACACCCAAACCTCCAAAAGGTTCAGCTAAAACTTAGTTAAAGTTCGAAAAGCATCATGAGTTTCTCTGAGCAAAGACTTAATGTAAATGTGGGAAATGTGTTTAGTGTTGCTGATAATAAAAGCCTGGCTTCTTCTGAAGGGCTGGTATGTTAAGGTACAGCTGGAGGGTGATGTGGGGTCATATTCAATATAACATTTTCTGCTCTCAGGGGCAGAGAGCTCTGCAAGGGCCAGACAGACTCCCCCATCTTCAAAATTAATTTTTCAGTAAGAGAGCAGCAGAGTCTGATTTGCAAATACAGGAACTAATTTCCTTCCGTTTGGGCTGAAGGAAGCTGGTTGCTTTCTGTGGAACACTTAATAGGCATTTCTGATTTCACTTAAACTGAAGGAGAGGGTGAAAACTCCATAGGTGACATCAGGATCCTTCTAAATCTCCCAGGACCTGAACTAGAGTCTTGTTTTCACATGTGCTCCAAACTTAAAGCCCCTTGATACTTCTGTAGAACTGACAGAAACCTTTCGTTAAACAAATTGTGATGTTTTTTTGCCGTGTTTAATTTTTTCCTGTTCTTTACTGTATGAGGCATTTGCATCTTGAGGAGTTCATCTCTTCCTGGTGCTCGTTCCTCACCTGGAGGCACAATCTTGGCTTGGATTGGCAATTAGTTACTGTGTAAATGATTGCAGTGTTGGAGCTGGTTTCATGCTCTTGAGTGGAGAGGGAGAAGCAGGAACTGACAAATACTTAAACTACACAAGTTTTAGGCAAAGATCTCTGCAAGATTACACATTCTGGGGGAAAGATGAAATTGGGAAGCCACACAGAATAAGTGGAATGGTCTTAGAAACACTAGTTGAGGTGTTGCCATCCCTGACCTGTCCCTCATCAAATTAGGAACCAGTTGTAGCTGTGCTGGAGAAGAAATAAAGTTAAATGGAGCCAACAGGGAAATGTCCCCAGCTATTCTCAGACTCTTTTAATTTGATTAGGATAGCTGTGGCTGGAGCAGGATTTCTGTTTTCTGGGGGAGAAACTCATCACTTCAAGGTATGAATTAGGAGTTCCTGGAGGGAAGGGGGCTTGAGCCAGGCACCAAACCCAGCTCTCCATCAGGGCAATACAGAACTGCATTCACATTGTTTAAAATCCTAGAAATCTGATATCTCGGTGAGAAAGCAAAGCAGAGCTGAATTGAGGTGACTGCACCTTCTGGGAAAGGGCTGTTTGTGATGGACATGTCTTTGCCAAGCCCTTGGTTCTACCTCTGTCCTGTCCTGGAAAGATGTGGCCGAGGGTCCTGATGAAGTGTGGGCTTGAGCTCCTCCTTGAGACTGTAAGGAAAGAGCTCAACTGCCTTTGCAGCCCTCTGAAAGTTTCTCTCCTTTATCATTATTAGTTTCCTTATTTCCATGCTCATTTTTTACACTTCCTGGCTGTTAGGAGGTCAGATATCTTTTACTTATACCAGTGTTCTAGGAATGTCTTTGGGCAAGTTACCAGGGTCAGCCTTGCATGGTTTATTTGGTACCAAATACGGGCACAGCATTTTAAGTGTGTGTGTAAAAAAATAGGGTTAAAAGGGGAATGTCACACGGGAATAAAAGCATTTAACTTAGCACCTCGTGCTCAAATTCATTTCAAAGCCTGTGTGTGTTTTGTTGTGTTTTCACTCAGTTTCTGGATTGGGAAGAGGGTTGAGGGAGTTTTCATGGAGCTGAAAGAGCCACCCTAAAGCCAAGCCATCTCCTTTCCTCCTTGTAGCACGTGAGATACCTTGTAGAACAGGGTCAGAAACTGCACAGCATAACAAGTGACCTGAAGGGGGTTATGATGAGATATTTTCCAACAAAAGAGAAGTAGGATGAACAAACTGCTCCCTGTCAAATGGCTCTAGCTGTGTGGATAACCTGGAGTGCTGGAGGTGGCTGAGCTGTGACTGCTGAGTGTGACCCAGCTCTGGGGGTGTAAACCCCACTGGCGTGGCAGGCTGGCATTGCACAGGAGCTTTGGTGTCTTGGGGTTGAGGAGGAAAGGAAATCTGTGCCCCAGTGTCTTGTAATTAGTAAATAAGATAATTAGGATTGCCTTGGAAGGGACAGGTACTTTGGGAAGTGGCAGTGTTGTGCACAGAGAGGTCACATCCCAAAATAACACGAGCAGCTTTGAAACCCACACAAAGTGCTGAGGCCACGATCCCTTTGCCTTCAGCAAGGGCACAAATCGATGCCTCATCCTGACTGTCCTTTCTGAAGTTGTTTTTAGCATCTTGGTGTTTAGGAATCCCCTCTGACTGGGTCTTGTTTCCTCCTGCCCTGAGTGCAGCAGCCCCTGCCCTTTGGTCTCACTCTCCAGCAGGGTTTGGGTTCCAGGAGCCAGCACAGCTCTCCAGGGCTTTGGCTTTCACCTCAGGCTTTGGGACCTGCAAGAAAAACTCCTCATCAGAGGAGGGACTAGCTTATTACCTCAATGGCCTGTTCACCTGCAAGATGGGAATGTTTTCATCTCCTTGTTATTTGTTATTTAGAGCTTCTTGTATTATATTGTGAGTGTCAGTTTGCTTTCTTCTGCTTTGCTGTATTATCATATATACCAAACAGTTATTTTACCTTTCCATTAAATGCTGAAGGGCTGCAGTGAGAAAAGAAAGTAGCCAGCACTACACAGTTGAAGAATAAAGAAATTAAATTATCCTGAAGCTGTGATTCCTATAATTTATCATGTTCTTTGGGCCACACGTGTTGGGGGGAAGAAATAAATTAGTTTCTGTAAGAACGAGGACAGTTGTACCTGTGGGGATTCAACTGCCAAATGTCACCTTAAGCATTATAACAATTGCCAAGAGATTAGGAAATGCAAGAAATTATATAATTAGCATGAGAAAAGTGTGTGTGTATATATATGGAAAACTCTAAATCTTCTAAGAAATATGCAGGATTTATCATAAAGCTACTCTTGGATTACCAACTCTGAGTATTAAATTGTAAGTAAACCTCTTTTTTCACATCATGAATCTGCCTTCAATCAGAGTTTAAAAGTAGCAGGTTTAGATCCAGTTTTTCTGTTAACTTCTACATTTTAAGCTGTTTGGGTGATATTTTAGTGACAGATTTATCTGTAAGACTGCAAACAGAAACGTAAGCTGCTACACAAGAATGTAAATTAAAAGCTGAATTTTGAGTAAAGCTGAGTTTCTGTAATAATTCCATCACTTCAGCAGTACAGAATTTCAAGAATAGACCAAAATGTTAATGAGAGTCTTGATTCAAAAACTGGAAACTTAGAAGCACTGATACTTGCTTGTCAGAAAATTCTCTTGGATCAATGGCAGCTTTAACTGGATTGCCAGATGAAGCTTTCCTGGGAGAGAAATGACTTTGTGTATCCTCTTTTTTAATGACCTTTGGAGTCCTGGATTTCCAGGCAGGTGAACTCACAGCTCTGGTGGTCTCACCTCCTGGTGCAGCAAAAAGTGTGGGTTTTTCTACTAGATTTTACTAGACACCTAAAAAATTCAGGAACTTGAAGAGCATTTGAAGCAGGATCAATCTGAGCACTTGACAGGGATTTGAAGCTTTTATTTTTTTTGAGAAGAGCTTGAGGACAAGTGGTTAAATATTACTGTCACTATTTGGAATGTTATTTGAAGGGAAATTTTCATTCTCAGTGGGATTAAGATGGAATGTCTATTTTCTCAAGTTCTTCCTTCTCCTCTTCCATTGCTCTTTATAAAAGATTTAGATGGTTTGGAAAGCTAGAGTAAGCACCTGGAACTTTTACAGCAAGACAATCTTGACATAACTTATTCAACAGCAAATGACTGGTTTGTGTCTGATCTTTGGACAGCACTCTACCTGTGTGATGGCATTAATGGGCTCCCCCTGCAGAGGCCTCATCTTCTTAAAAAGGGCTCCATCCACCTGTGAGGTGGGGAACCAGAGGCAATTGGCTTTTTTAAAAACAATTCACAGAATTCACACTAACAGCACATTTTTGAGAGATAGAATCCCCAACCTCTTTGTTTCTTGAGAAGATTCTGCTACATAAAGTGCAAGACTTGTATTTATCAAAGGAAAAAATAATGTGCTATACAAGTCAAAACAAAATGCTTTGAAAAGCAATTTTTGGAATAAAATATATGTGGAAGCAGTTAATGAAAAAATTGGGCTAAATCAGGCAAAACCACAAGACTTTAATTTTGAGGGCATTTTTGTAAGGTCATGATGAGAAGGGAAGGCACTTCTTCAAACAGAGGGGCTGATTTGGCCTGGGAAAGCCCTTGTGATTTTCAGTGCTGTGGAAGCTCCACTTAAAACATCCTTCAAGCAGCCCTGATTTAAGAGAGGATGGATGTGCTCTCATCCCCAAAGTCAGGTGCCTGATTCATTGCTTTGCTGAAGAGGAGAGTCTCGAGCAGGTTGCAGCAGAATGGGCTTTGTGCTCCTGCACTCCTGGGCAGAGTGTAGGATCCAGAGGTGAACTGCAGCAGGCTCTGGCTGAGGGCATTTCCAGGACCCCACTATTTAAAAAGTGATGCAAATGCCTCTTGGTTTCACACTGTGGTGCCAAACTGCTCACTGGTTTTGCTAAGTAGTTGTCTTCTGCAGCTTTTGGTCTTTATTTCAAAGCTCCTTCAGGTTTCTGCTGAGTGGGCTGATTTCTTTGTTGCATTTGGAGACAAACTGTCCTTCCCCAACAGTAGCAATGCTGGCAAGAAATGGCTTATCTAAGGCTATGACTGCTTCAGGCTTAGTGTTCATCTCCTCCCAGGTTAAAAGGAATCTGGAGTTACCAAGTCAGTTGTGTTTAAACCTGGCTGACTAAATGAGATGCATTCTGAGTGTGATGTACTTGCACAGGTCCAGGACTCACTGGGTGAGGTATCAGGTGATCACAGCAATAGCACCTGGCTTCAATATTTGCTGATCTACGAAGCCACTTTATTACTCAGGTGTCTAACAATATGCAAATAGGTGTATTAATGGTTGCTGTGCCATAAAAATGGCAAAATGATAACTTTGCACTTTATGGAGCCCGTGGAATCCAGTTAGCAAACTGTGCTGTTGGGAAACAAGATCACAAATCAATTACTTCTTGCTTGACACTGTTTGGATCGCTTTGCTGAGATCCCTGTTCAGCTGACACTGGGAAAGGGAACATCTCTCTGAGTGTGACCTATTATTCAGAGAGAACTGCAGGCTAATAACAGCTTGGATCATTGAGAAATCTATTAATTTCTGACCTGCAAGACATCCTAAATGGGCCGGTTGTATAAACTGAAGTTCATATGCTTAGAAGATGTAACGTTGCAGCCTTTGTTACCTGGAAAATGAAGGACGGCCCTACATGGGAAATGATGGCTGTTTTTGACAAGACCCTCCCTTTTGCTGCAGCTTATTCCTTAGGGAGGCAAATGCAGAAGAGCTGATTTCTGGAAAGGAACTGCAACATTCTTAGCAGAAGTCATTTATCAAGATACTGCTTTGAAAAATGGCATGTGTTCAGTGGTACTGCAACTTCCTTGTAGTCTGTAAAAATGAAGATCAAATCTGGTTGGGTTGGTGTGGTTCAAAAACTGTTTCCAGACTCTGAGAGCCCACTTCAAACTCTCAGCTATTCTGTGTTCCTTGAGTATTGAGATCCTCCACTGCTCAGTGGAAGGTGTCAGGCCACACAATGAGGCTGTGGGTATGACTGGAGTTGCCATATGGTGAGTCAGCTTTGCTTTGAGAGTTGTTTTTTTCAGTGTGTGTTCTTTGCTCACAGAGTAATAATGCTCAGAGATTTACTGCCTGGTTTTTTCCTCAGGTTTAATATTGCAGCAGAAATCTATAGCTGACCTTCACTGGGTTATTAAGCAAACGTTTCATATAAGGCATGGTTTGTTTTTTCTTTGAGTGACATGGCCATACTTTCTTTCAAAACTCAGTGCAAATAAAATTTTTGGATTTTATATTCTTTGGGTTGGGTTTTCCCCCCTCTGCTGTTGAATAGGGAAGTCAGTTCAGGTTCTTGGTATTTAGTATTCAGTCAGGGGTGGTATCTGAAAAATCCCCTTTTTAGAAATTAATTATGGCTTTTATGTGATAACAAGCAGTTTGGATCTAATGCCAAATGAAAAGAAGTCAGTAATGGGATTCTTGTTGCTTTCATAAATCTGTTATTCCTTGTGTGAGTAAAAATTTAAAACAGATGTTCTTTCTCTGAGTTGCACTCTGCAATATAAGCCTTTATTTTGTTGTACCTGTTACTATTTATTTACCTTCAGCTTGTACTCCACAGAGCCTGGCAGGGGCACCTTGGCAGAGTGTGGTTCTTCCAGTCCAAAGGCTCTCAGTGTTCTCTGGGCCAGGCATAGAAAGTATCTTAATTTTTGGGATGCTTTTCTCTTAGAGAATCACCCCGCCTATTAAAAACACGCATAAGATATGCCTGGTTTTGCTTTGATTTCACTTCAGATTCTGGGTGTTGGTTCCTGTTTCACTTTCCTCTACAAAATTAGACGTGTATATAATATCTAATATTTTTCAGTTATGGATCACTATAAGCCATGGCTGGAGAGTGAATTAAGGGTGCTTTTAGGCCGTGGGACTACAGATGTCTAAACAGAAATAAGCGTGGATATTTCACCAAGTGCTGCAAAAGCCTGAATCCCACTTTTCTAGTACATAAGAACTGGAAAATATTAAAGTATGTATGGAAATATATTTTCATCATCATAAATCTTGCTTCGACTCATTGGGATGCAAGCACCAAGTAATTAAATGTAATTGAAACGCTGTGCCAGAGGATGTGTGATCCAAAAGTAATTGCTGATCATGTACTGCTCTGTAGTGTGATCTGGAAGCTGAACTTAATTCTGTATTTGACCTGCATAAAGTGACTAGCAGGTGCCATTCTATTACATTACACCTGCGTTTGAAATGCTGCTAATTAGTGAATATTAAACTAATAATGAAGCAGCAATAGGCACTCCTGACTGTATTTGGGTGAATGCTAAGTTGTTTTGAACATGCACCATACCAACAGGCTGTTGAGGCAGTCTCTTCTCTCATGTTTTATAACTAAGAGCATTCAAGGGGTTCTTTCAGTGAGGAGAAACATGTGAATTTAGTTTTTCTGCTGGGTCTAATCAAATAATCTTCTCTAATGAGTGAGATGCTCTATAGGCTCTGTATTTCTTGTAGTTTACATTTAAGATTGTCTCAGACTAAGTTTAATTCATTAAATTGGGCATTCTTGCTTGTGTTGCACTTGAGACTAAATAGACAGAAACTCCTGTTCTGCAACAGTGAGCCCAAGACTGACTAGAAATAGAGAAATCTTCCTGCCTTTGGCTGTGTCTTCATTGGCAAAGAGCAAGGCCCAGCTAGAGCAGCTCTTCAGAGCCAACCTGTTGGTACTAATGACCCATGACACCACTGACTGCCTTTGGAAACACTGGAGCACTTGGCTGCCTTTGGAGTTGATTCAACTCACATCAAAGTCACTCTTTGCCTTGGATGAAAATAGCCTTCCCTTCTAAAGTGGAGCTGGAGCTGCCTCTAATCATCATTCTCATGGTAATGGGGTTGTCTGTGAGAACAGAAAAAGAATGTATTCAGGATCATTTGCCACTCTGTATCCCAGAGCTGAGAGGTTTGCAATCAGTAGGCTACTTTCAGAGGTCTTAGACTGAGGAGGGAAAGCAAGTCTTGTGTCCAGATGAAGACTTGAGACAAACCAGCATCCTGAAGGGGTTTGCTGATGCAGCCCCAGGTAGAGAGGTGGCTCACCTCATTATGTCACCTAATCAGGCAGGGCTGACACTGGGCTGAGGAGGGTATGAGCAAGCACATCTGCAGGGCTTTGCAGCAAAGGAAGGACCAGAGTAAAAGGAAACTAGATGGAGCAGGATTTTTCTCTAGGAGAAGCATGAGTAATGGGAATAGAGAATAGAATTGAGTTATAATCTGTATTTGATGAATTGGTGCTTTAACCAGTAACCACTTGTTTCCAGCATGGAATGGGTGTTAATCTGTGTTTGTTGCGTTTTGGAGATGCTTCCCTGCAACTTGTTGGAATCCAAAGATGTGGTGGTTTGAAAGGGATTTAATTACAAGAAGTCACAAATGGTTCATTGCCCCATGGAAATGAAAGGTACAATTGGAAATCTAATGTGTTCATGCCTGAAACTTCAGCAGCCTTCATGTTTGGGATGGAAATTGCATAAAGTCCCTTTTCAAGGTAGTCTGGCTGATGCTCGTTTGCTTGATTGATCTCTTCCTCTTGGCCATGTATCTGTCACTGAGCAAATACTTATGATACTGGAGATTTAGTTGAAATAATCATGGCCATGTTGTGTTGTTCTGAGAAGTCAGGTGATTCTAATGATGGCTGAAATATTTGGAAAGGGAAAAAAAAAATCTAGTCTTGCCCTCCAAGCTTTTTCCTGTACTATAAATAGTGGAACTTCAGCTGTATTGTAGCTGTAATCCAAATAACTGCCAGAATTAGTATATCCAGAAGAAATAACATCTGTAGTTACAAATACATGTAAGAGGGTGCCTGTTGAATACATTTTGCTAAAAAGGGTATTGATTTTACTTAGCTCTATCATGATGCATAAATTCCCTTTTAAAGAAAACTGTTATTTCTTCTGTTGGAAAAGTGTGGCTTAAAGTTTGTTTTGCTATTTAAAGCACAGCGTTTTCCCCTGTGTTGTTACCTCTTCCTGCTGTGATTGTTTTAGCTGTATTCTGCTGCTTTTTGTGTTTAAAATACACGGGCAGTACATTAACAGTATGTCAGTGTAAGTCTGAAGATCTTAAAACAATTTTGGAGTGGTGATCAAAAGAGTGAGCGTATGCTTCCAAGTCATTTTAGATTAAATGTGCTGCAGTGTCTACTGATTTCTGAATGTCAGATTTGACCCTAAGGTTAGATGGGAAAGGAGTTTCTACTCTGGGCAAAAAATTCAAAATTTCCCTGAAGTCCTCTTGAGCTTAAACTGAGGTGATGCCAGTGAGGTATCCAAGAGGCTGCGGAGTGATGGAATTTGTCTCACTTCCTTATTGAAAATTTACTGAAGAGTCCTTAATTATTCCAATGAAAAACTCCAGCATGGGGAAGCAGTCTGGACTGCTTCCATCCTGGTTTTCCCAAGCCTTGTGATTTAAAGCTGTAGAGTTCCTAGAAATTTGTCCTGGCCAGAATATGGTCATTAATAAATGATACGCTTCTAGATTTGTTTTTGAAATATAGCAGAATCTTATTCCAGTACTCCTTCTAATTTAAAACCAGACAGAGAAAGGCAAACTTCAGAGCAATCACTAACTTAACTTGCATTTGAAGAGCAGGAAGCCCAAGTTTGGTGTTTTATTTAAGTGCTGTCATGTATGTGAACATACCTGCATGCCAAGCAATGCCACAGGTTAGCTATTGCAAGCCAGTTTTGATTTGTGCAGATACCACACATCATGTAAATAATCAAATCTGTGTAAAGCTGCAAAAAGGTCTGAATCTGGCTCTCCCCTCTCCTGGACAAGAGGCACTGGAGCCTCTTGGTTATTCTTGGAGTTCCATTTGCAGCCCAAGACGCTGCTTTTGAGCAGCACTTCTTTGACTCTGCTGTCACAGCCTGCTTAGTGTTCAGACCGATGTGACTAGCACAGGGTGGAACACTGATAATAGCTCGAGTCTATCATTTCCCAATTAGCTCTGTGAAGAGACAGACAGTGTTTGCCTCTGGCATTCCTGTTTTATTAAGATGTGTTCAGGGATCACCAGGCTAAAGGGAGCAGCACACCTGAGCACTCGCCCAGGAGTCAAAGCTCTGTCCTAGGCTGGGCTTGCTATGATCAGGAGGAACAGCCTTTTTCATCTCCCTGGCACTGCACATGCTGCTCGTTATTTCCTGCTGCTCGTGGCATCTGAAAGTGCTGTTTGGTCTGCATGGTACTGGAAAAATGCGAGGGGAATGGAATGAAAGGGTGGATGTGAAACAGGAGCACCGTGCTGTGCCTTCCCTTCCCCTGTCACACACAGCCTGTGCTGTCCTTGGTGAACCATTTCTCTGGAAAAGTCAAACTCACGGCTCGGGAACAAAAGACTAACAGCAGAATGAAACAGTGACTAAATGTCATGCACAACTCGTGGCGATTTTAGGTTGTGCCCCTTTACTGCAGGGGCAGAACTGGCAGTGCATGCATTAACCTGTTAGACACCCGTGGGCGAGGCTGAGGTGAGCCCAGGTGGCATCTGCAGGGATCAGTGACCCTGGAGGGCACAGTGTGTTCCCAAACCGCCCCTTCCGTGCTCCTTCCCCCCCTTCCCCTGAGCACAGAGCGGGGCAGAGCAGCTCTCTGCAGACGCTGCTCCAAGGCAGAGCCTTGCAAATGGGGAGTGCTGCTTTTAGCTGAGCCGTGGGGATGCTGCAGCCTCTGCTGCTCCCTCCCTCTCCCCCTCCCTCCCCTGTGCTTTTAGGAGGGCAGCATTGATTTGGCTGCCTTGCTTTCTATAGATCTGCACTTGCTGTGCCCCTCAGGCTCCTTGACCTGTGTTATCTTCTGAGAGGAGCCTTCCTGCTTCCCACAGACGCTTCAAGTGCGAGCCGCAGTCGTGGAGGTTTTTATTAAAGAAGAGAAATTAAAGCACCTCATTTCCAATTCTGGAGCAGGGAAATGCAGGTGTAAAGGTTATGAACATTTGATAGTCACTCCTTGGCCTCGGGCTTGCTTTGTTGTACATTTTGGAGAGAAAAGCAATTTGGAGTCAGCACAGAATTTGGATGATGCCATGCACGGTCCCTCTGAAATCTTGCACTGGAGAGGCACCGTGAGCAGGTCAAGCAAAGTTGTCTGTAGAGGGCAGGTGAGAAGCTGTTTTTAGCCCAGGTCATGGGCAGGGGCAGTGCAGGAGAGCAGCAGGGATGGTGTTACAGGCTGTGCCTTCCTTAAGGGGGGGGTTGTTTTCCCTGAAATGAACTTCCCCAGTCTTCCAGAACAGTTCCATGGCACGCAGTTCCCTGTTTTGTGCTTCTCAGGTGCTTAACCACTTAACCACTATGGGGCCATAGCAGAGAAAATTAAAAGAAAATTAATCGGAATTGCCCAAAAAACCATTAAGAACTTTTTAAAAAAGATTTTGAATATATGGATGCTGAGAAAAGAGGGTGAACTACTTGTGCCTTTTTGATAAATTCTTACCACAACCTTGTTTCAGTGCTGCTTGCTATTCCTGGCAGTGAAATTGAGTCTCTTCTTGGGGGGAGACTCGTTCCTATAAAAGTTGATTACATAGTATTTGTAGCAGAAATATTTCATGGGTCAGCAGGAAAAAACCCCAATTATTGCAATCTTCTTTTCACAGAGCATGGCTGAGTTGCTGTGTTTTATCAGATACAGTATGACACAAGTATTTGGAAGGCATTCAGTCATCTCCATAAATTAGACCCTCTAGAAAAGGAGTTTTCAAAACCAGTGTGTAGCTTTTTGTATCTGCTGAGAGGAGATAAAATAGCTGGGGTTTAAGACAACAGTTAACAAGATTGTATTTGATGCTTCACTTATAGAAATAAATACACAAAATCTAAATTGTTAATAAACTGAAGCCATATTTCAAAAAGTGATCTGGATGTGTAAGGTTTTAAATCTCAGTGGAAGGGGAGGTGATTTTCTGTTCCCCAGTCAATTTGCTCCGATCTTCAAATGTATCTGGGAGCCTTATTGCTGTTGCCAGTTACATAAGATTTTTCTATCTAATTAGGTAACAATCTTTCTCTGAAGTTCTTACCTGAAGAAAAGATTAAGTCTAGATTAAGAAAATCTCAACCCCATAGCCTATATGGTGTAAAAACTTGACTTCCTACTCACACATCCATTATCACTTAAGGCAGTGCCAGAGCCTTTGCAGGGTTAGAGTTTTATTGGATTCCAGAGCTCAATAAAAATTGCTTTTTTTCGACAGCTCTGGTGGAAGAGAGCTTAAACCCCAAGGTTTCAATAGGTGTTACATAATTTTGTTCCTTTTTATACTTCCCCGGCACTCCATCAAGGTGGTGCCCTTGTGGAGGGAAAGGGGACACACAGTCCTTGTGCAGGTGCCTTTGAGGAGTGTGATAACACACCAGGAGGCACTCGAGCCATGGAGAGAAGGCACTGGCCATTCCCGCACTAACAAGAGACCTGATGATCACAAACTGCACTAAATACTTTAATTGCTTTTCTTACTGTAAAGTAATTGTATGGAAAGATGAAACAATTCAGCTGGATGTGGCTATAACTCAGAAGGAAATTGGAAGGGTATCAACTCCTGGGACAGTATTTTTTCTGGTTTACAGATGCAAGAATACTTTCCTAGGACTGTATTTAAGGAAACAGTTAACAATCCCCCTTAAATGTGAAGTGTGATTTAAGATCTGCAAGCTTCAAACAGACCTAAGTCCCTGGGTGAGGGATGCTTTGTTAAATCCAAAAGCTAATCCTCCAGATGCTCCCCCCTAGAATGTATTGATTTTTCTTTAAGAAGCTGGCATGCATCCCTGGCAAGAGGTCTTTGCTTATAAACCTTGATCAAAGACATTCTCCGTGCTACATGCAGGTAAAAACTCTGTAGAGTTTTCCTTTCTAAATCGTGGAACTAATTTATAATTGGTCTCCCCGGTAATGGAATGATTAAGCATAAAAAAAGTCATAAATAGCTGGTGGGGTTTGTTTCAGTGAATGGGATTTAGACAAGAAAAGAAAATAAAATAAGGAAACAAAAGAAAAAAAACCCATGCAGCTGATGGCTGAGTTATTCATTGCACACCCTCTAAATTGAATTCAGGATAAAGACTTATGTAAGGCAAAGTATAAAAGCTTTGTCATCATCAGCGGGCCACCACATTTCAGGAAAACCGAGTTCCTGCCTCTCTGGAGCAGCAATGAGTTTGCACTTGCACAACTCGGTTATTTCTCAAAACACTCTTTGAAAGGTTTGCTGTGAGCCTGATCAGAAGGACCCTCAGCTGTAGGAGAGCATTTATTCCCACCTGGCCAGGAAGGTTTGTAACCATAAATGTGTTACATATTCCTTCTCTTGGTTGCAGAGGTTTGCTGTTACTTGGGAAACTTGAAGGGTGGATAAAAAGTGATTTCTTGTTCTCCAGTGCATTAGATCACTTATTCTGATCAACCCAGCAAAACCTTTTCGGCCAATCCTTTACAACCTGTAAATTGTAATCCTTTACAGCTGCTTTTTATGTTTTTATATGCTTGGTCAGGTCTATAGCATTGTATTTATTTCTCAGATTGGAGTGCAGGTTCTCTTTCTAGAAGAACAGTATGGAACACAATTGGAGAGAATCTATAGAAGAAATGCTGAATATTTTGCCCAGTGTTATGCAGGCTGATAGAACTGATCCAACACTGCTGTATCTGAAAAAAACCAGAACCACTGAAAGTTCTTGCACTTAAAAATGATAAAGATGAGTAAAGGAAAAGAGAAACCCCACCTGCACTAACATGCTCTGTGAGTAAAAGCAAAGCACTGGAAAATGAGAAGCAAAAAAACCTTTGGGATACTCATTGGTATAAGTGGTGTTCTATGGGAGGTGGTGCCTGGGAGGGGGATGCTGTTCAAGGATTTCTGTCAGTGTTGCTTGCAGGTGTTTTCTGCCTTGATTTTTTAGGTTGAATCTTCTTAACTAGTTAGTTTTTGGGAAAATGCCAATATATGTAAACTTCTGGAAGGGCAAAAAGTCACATTTGAATCATAACCTGGATATTTGTCATTTGAGATACATGACTATGTAAAACTGAGGAAAGAAAAATAATTAAGTTTCTTGACCTTGTAAGTTAGGGCACTAAAAGCAAAATATTGTTATTCCTTTGGAACTTGTTGCTGCTCTCTTCAGGAATAAATACAGGCAGCATTGCCAACAGATCATCTTTAACAAGGTTCCATTGTTTTGTTTTTTTTTTTCAATCTGACTACTATTAGTAAATTGCTTTTGATTTTCAGCATAAGATGCTCGGCAGGTACTCTGATAAATGCAGCACAGAAATAACTCTGTCACTGAGGAGATGACTGGAACCTTCTCAAGGATAACTGAGGTATATGAGAAGGCAGGAGAAACTTCAGCCTGTCCCAGCTCATTGGCAAGTTTTATTTGTATTCTGCCTGTCAGCATCTTTGTTTGTGTATGGGGGATTTTGTAGCTCTTACTTCACAGTCTACCATCTCTGCTTTTCTAGCTTTTAAAAGGAACGTAAAACATTCTGCCTTTGTGATTGGCCAAAACTGCAGCATTAACAAGGAGGGGTGAATAAAAATGCCAGCCCAAATGAGAGGTACTGCTGTCACTTGGGTTTTGAAGCTGTTACACTCCCATATGAGGAGCAGCAGATGCCTCTGTTACTTTGAAGTGTCTTTTTCTAAGCCTGATGTAAAACCAGCATCATCTGTTTCTCAGCTCTACAGCCTTAATTTGATACTAGGCACATTTTCAACTTGTCTGAGTGAACATGAAAACATGAAGGGGAAAATAGTGGAAAATACTGTCTTAGGAGAGGTTTTTCTATTTGTGGAACTCATCTCCATCAGCATATTGTGTGAACTTTCAGAGTACAGACAGCAGAAGATGGGGAATTTTGGTTTTTTTTTCTACTTTCCTAATTTCCCATAGGCAGGACAGGAGCAACCTTTGTACAGAGAGAGCCTGTCCTAAGGAAGGGAAGTGCTCTTGGATTATGGGGTCTTTAATTCAAAGGTAACTGAGCTTTTTTTTGTGTGTGTGTTGTTTTGTTTTAAATAGAAGTGCCAGTGAAGTTAGAGTACCACTGATTGAGTGTGTGGCTGTGCTGAGCAGTACCTGATGTTGCAGTGGGAACTCCTCATTAAAACTCATGGTCTTTAACATAATTGCTTTTGTGGAAGTTGTTCAAGTAACACTGGAACTCAAGTCTGGGGGTTGGTGCTCTCTTGGGTTGGTAGTAACTCTCCAGCGTTGTATTAGTGACAAAAATAGTTATCAGTGGAGTGGTGACCTGCAAGGGAAGAAACCAAGGTGATCCCAGAGAAACCAGACAGGCACAGGAATAGATTTGAGACAACTTTGCTTAGAAGCTTGGCCATGCAATGCAATAAGCAAATAAAAAGTAAGATTTAGTCCAGTACAAAAATAATACACTTTTAATTACAGAACTTATAAGTTTTGGGATGTAACTTTGCCCAGTATTTAAAGGTTAAGGTCTTACCTTTAAAGCTCCCTAGCAGAATACTGACTGTCCAGTGAAGAGACAGAGTTCAACTCCGTGTCTGAGTTTGAAAGACAATCTCAGTGCACTTGCAGATGAAAACCTTCCGTACAAAGATAAGCTGACTGTGAGAAGGACACCCTCTTGGAGGATGACACTGTTTTCTTAGCTTAGGGCTAGTGAAAAGTCACCTTAGTTTATTTAAGGGGAGTGAATATATCTAATTTGTTGGAAAATTCACTTCTATCTCACCTCAGTCACTTTAACCTGTGATGTTTTCCCAAGATATTGTTTTCTGTGCACTGTGGAGAGCTTAAAAAAACCAAATCACACTACACTGGGGCTGCTCCCCCTCCCTGTAAACTCAGATTCAAACTGATATCTGGCATGTTGTAAGACACCCTGAGGCTTATTGGTGAAAGAGGGCTGTGTTTCCAGCCTACTGGGGGCTCTCTCACTCCACTGGTCGAGGCTCAGGCAAACAATGTCCAGGAATTTATTGCAGCTGTAATTTCAGTGCTCCTTCCACTGCTTAGTGCCTGTTGGGCAGGCAGCACAGAGGTGCACATGTTAAAGGTGGTAAATGAGGTTTGAGCCCTGCTGCCAGTACCAGGTGGGCTGTGCTCCTGGGCCATTGTGACACCGTTTGATCTTAATGATCCAGCCACTGATCACTTGAACTATTGGGCTCTTCCAGGGGAAAATGGAGCAAGTTGTTTAAGCAGGCTGAGATTTAGTGGCCAAGAATGCCCTAATTTTCCATGTTGTCATTTAAGGATGGTTCAGGATTCAGCTACAGTCAGCGAGTGCAGGTCCCTGGAGGGGGAGCACTGTCCCCTCTGACTGTGTGCAGTTCCTTGTCCAAACACAGCCCCTCGACCAGATTGTTTGCAGAAGGAAATAGCTTAGCAGGGCTGACATCTGCTTGGAGTGCTCTGGAGATCGTGGCATTAGCAGTTCTGCATGCTGCCTTCTGTTGTTTGAAGCAAAATCCTAATCCCAGCACAGGTGCCCTCGTGGTGGTTGGTGCTTAAATATGTGCCCCTGGAAGAATACAGAGCCTACACAATTAGCAGTACTCAAACTTCACTAACTTGTGCCTCAAGCTATTTTGAAAACGTGCTTAAATCCTGCTGTTGTCAATGTGCTGTAGTGCTTTCTAAATAAGGATTCTGCACTGGGAACAAAGGGAAGAAATGCACTCGAAAGCAGTAACCTCCTTGTAGTGTTTGATGGCCTTGTGCCTGTGCAGCACCACAGTGATGGCTCAGTCAGTGGGTCACACAGAGCTGCTGGTATTTTTGTCCCCAGAGGTCACTTTCTGAGCCTCAACCTCAAAACATCTCCGAAGGCCCTGGGATTCACTGGGCTGTGTTTAGGAGTAGCGTTGGTCTCCTGTTGGTGAAGTCTCCCCCAGTAACTTGTGTTCTTCAAGGAAGCAGGTTTGTCTGTTCAAAACCTTGTGCCATAAAAGCACCTTTGTTTGACTTTTCCTCCCCATATCTGCTTTCCCTCCTTATTAAATTATTTAATTGCATTAAATTTGTGTAGTTTAAGGCAGTGCATTTATGTATTACTGTACTTTAGTAGAATTACAGGTGCTGGAGAAGTACAAAAAGCCCTTATGAAATTCAGTCCATATACCTGCTGGAACACTCTTTTGTACATTTACAGTGTAAAGCTTACATTTCTACCTTAAGCTTTTGGGGCCAAATAATCAGTCAGCAGAAGCTCATGTGACTGCTCCTGCCTTGTCCCCCTTTGTGCTCCTCCACAGAGCAGGGTCACAATCCTAAGGCAATTTTCCTGCTGAATCCCTTGCTTTTAGACAGTAATTGTAGTGTGTGTGTGTGACAGGAGAACAGCAGACAAGGAGAAGTCCTGAGGTGTGCCACTGGTGGCATTTGGGTTAGCCCAGTTTGCAGTCTCACCTGAGATGTCTGAATTGGAGGCTGCAAAGTGAAAATCTTCTAAAAAAAGGCTCTTGTGCTCTGAATTGTGGTCATCTTTTTTTCTGAGTCAGCTAGGAAAAAAAACACAGGGAAAAAAATCTATCTGCCTTTTGATTCTGGCTGCTCAGTAAATGCAGAGACACTTGAGAACAAAAAATAAGGAAGAGACAGTTTTCTCTTTATTTCTAAATGAAATAAGGATTGTATTGCTTCTGGGAGTGAGGAGGAGACAATAGAGGAGCTCTGATATCTCTGGGGTGATTTCCACTGTAATTCAGTTATCCAGCTGTCCCTGTCTAAGGTGCATGTTGTGAATACTGTGGGCTCAAAGTTACAAATGCACAATTCCTCACATCCCTTGTGCTGCTATCAAGCAGCAAGTGTTTAAAAGGGAATTTAAGGGGAATTCTAACAAATCAGACAGTCTTCCAGCTGCTTCCCTTCATGGCTCTGGTCCTACTGCAGCCTGGAGAGCTCCTGAGAGCTGTGCTAGGTCTGTGGTACTGTGGAGAGTATTTTGCTTCACTTTGTACTATGTGTGTATCTTCTGGTTCTTTAAATACAATTTCCATGTTGGATTTCTGGAATTCTCTTGATTCCTAATAATTTCAATGTCACATTCATGTTAAACTCCCACTGAACCTGCAGCACTGAAGTGCATTATTTTGTGCACTCAACATCAGAACCCAAGTCCTAAAGCATTTCAGAGTTCAGTGTATTTAGGATGGAAATGCCTGTGATTTTTTTATGGACTTACATCCCAGTTATCAAATCCAGTTGATTTTCTATTTCCCAGTAGCTTTTCATCTGTGCTTGTGTAGCAAACCGGAGAGGAAAAATAGAAGATTAATTTTTGAAATGTCCTTCGTGTTCTTTGTCTCTGAAAGTCAAACAGATCTCAGTGGATTGTCCTGCTCATTTTATTTATGTCTTGATACTTCAAAAATATCTTTCCATCTTTTAGCTGTGGTAACAGCTTCTGGGTTGTCATCCTCAATTATGCTGAGATTTGAAACACTTTCCAATTCTATTCTTCTGTATTCTATTCTTCTGTTTACAATCCTTCAGTGCAGTTGAAACTCTCAGCACTACAACTCAAATATTTGTATAGGAAGAAGTGTCCGCACATTCAAGATATATTTATATATATTTTTTTTCCAAAGCAATAATGCAAAATTGCATGCTGACCAGGAGCAAGAGGATAAGCAAAGTCTTTGCCTGACTCTTCTGTGAGTGCTGTTTGTGTGTGGCAGCCTGTGGATAGTCCCCTGCTGGTGGATAAATGAGCGAGAGGTGTCAGACAACTCTTTCTTTGCTGGGGCAAATTGCAGAGGGCAGACCCGTCTGCTGTGCTCACACAGGGGGTGGGTATTTGTGGTGTGAGGAATATTTTCTGCTCTGTGGGCTGCCCACGGTGTGCAGTGAGAGATGGATTTCTCCTGGAGCCTCCTGTTGTGCCAGAAAGCCTTTGGAACAGCGGGTGAAACCATGGATTTCACCAGTCAAATCTGCTGGGCATGTTGGCAGAGCTTTGCATGGAGACAGCCAGGGGACATGCTTGGCCTTGCAAGTGCCCCAGGGCATCTCAATTTCACATTTCTTACATGACTGTGTGTTGCTTGTGTGCTGCCACTGCAGCACTGTCACCTGTCCTGCTCCACCTGAGCACAGGTTGTCCCCTAAGCTTGTGCCTTCCTGGCTGCTGGAGCTCAGGTGGCCCCATGGGCATGAAGGAGTTGCTGAGCTTTTCTCAGCTGAATGCAGCCTGTGGCTCCAGTGCTGTATGTGGGGATTAAACACTCCTAAAGTAAGATCTACTCCATTAGTGGACTTAGTGTTCTTGGTTATACAGAGGAAAGACACTGAGTTTTTCTCCTAGAAAGGGGTATTCCAATGTAGCTCTGCTGTGACACTTGTTTTGTACTTAGTAAAGGAACCAGTGTTTGAAAATGGCATCATCCCACGTTAATAATGTCAGTTCCTTTCAAATGCTGGTTTTCCTGTGAAATTTCCTTTCTTTTGCGGAAGAAACTTCAGTGTAAAGTGAGCTTTTTCACATTTAGGAGAAAGCAAATCAGAGATAAGTTGTTGTTCAAAGAAATCATACAAAATACTCCTTTAGAACCAGCTGGTTTCAGGCCAGAAGTTAAAGCATCTCATTCTCCTGTGTTATCCACAAGAAACTTGGCCCAAACAGTGAGCTAATGCATCTGTCTCTGTCAGAGTTAAAGGAAGGAAAAAAGTGCTCTCAAAAGTACAAAGCAAGTGTATGTTACGAATTGGCTTCACTCAACATACTCAGCAAAGTTTTGCCTTGTTCTTGACAAGCTTTATTGGATATTAAAGGTGGTGTTTGCTTTTTGACACATGAAAATACTGAACATCATTTAAACTTCTGTTATGGTATAAGGCAAGACTTTTCACTGTCAGGCTCTTCAGATGTCTTTCATGTTAGTGTTTAGATTTATAAAGATTTATAAAGAATTATGTTTACTGGGGTGTATTTTCAAAAGGAGCTGGTAAATTTGTATGTAACTTTTAACACCATTAAGAGTAATTCACTCAGTTTGAAGGAGTATAGCTGTTTTCAGTGGTGAAAGCATCTAAATCTGTCTTGTTCAGAATAATTTTTCTATAAATTGTTTGAGAGAGAAATAGTTTTAATAAATTGACAGAGTAAAGGAGTGGCTATCCAGGGAATCTCCTCTGCAAGGAGTGACACCGTGATCCAAACTGGAACTGGTCAAAATCCTGAAAATGTTTCTGGCATGGCAGGGTTTAATTGCCTCCTGCAGTGCTACCTTGCAGTAGCAGAGGGGCATATTCCAGGAAAGGGCTCACAGGGCTTTCTTAGCAATTGCCTCTTCTGTTCAGCTTTGTCCTGCTGCCTCTTTGTAGCAGTTTAGAGTAAATTGGCTCTAATTAGTCTGGGTAATTTTGGTTAATATGTCAGCTCCAGGCTTCTAATCAGCCTGCTCTGTATGTGATCCTGGGTGATGACAAATATAAGCAAGAGCCTGTGTTTGTTCCTCAGCAAAAAACCTTATTTTCAGCATCTGTGCATTGTTTCATTGTCAAGTAGAGGCTTGTGCCTGTGGGGACTTCATTTATGATAGCTCTTGAAGGATTCGTATGTCAGGGCTCCTATTCAGCGAAGACACTGTCTTATTTTAGATCTGATTCCACTTTAGGGTAGGTACTTTTATTCTGAATAATAGCATTTGATGGAAAATGTTAAGTATAGTTATTCCTACTTAACCTAAGTCTGGTTTCTCTGTGCTGTTTGACAAGTTCTCTGTAATCTCCCTGATTAAGATGCAGGTAGTGTGAGGTGGATACTTAGAGAGTTTGGGGGAAAGAAAAATTAATAGTGGCTCAGTCCTGCATACCTTGCTAACCTTGCTAAGGGAAGTGATCTTATTGTTATTGAGGGGCTAGGATTGGGCTTTGAGTGCTGCAGCCCTCAGATCATGAACAAAGGAGGATTTTGTTTGTTTGAAAAACTCCACCATAACCACACATTCAGAACAAAAGGAAAATTAAACAGGGAAATGTTCCCTTTTGTAGTCCCCCAGATTTGTATTATTTCAGCTGCCATCTGCCCTAATTGACAAAACTCCACTGAGTGGGGTAGATGAGTGCACTTCAGATGTGAGTTATTAGAGATGTCTAGAAATGCAGATCAAAGGCTTTTCATTAATGCTTCTTTCATCGTGCACATCAGTAAACCAGCGTTACCTGCAACTCTGAAAACGCTGGCAAAAATAATAAAATCCAGTCCAAAGGGTTTCTAAGGACATTTGTCCAATGCAACGAGTCAGTGGGTGCTTTGCTCTAGTGCCTGCCTAGGCTTGTAAGCCCCTTTGTTTCAATTCACTCACATGGGGGGTGCCTGGCAACATTAATGCAGGAAGAGATTTGAACTACCTGGCTTGGCCCCAGCCTTGGTCACAGCACAGTGGGTCTCCCTCACAACTTGGAATGACCTGCAATTCAAATCAGCACAGTGTGACTGCATCCTTTGACTCTGGAATAAAGAGATGAAACTTTGCTTTGGGTGGTTTACGTGCTCTTTGACTCTCCCGAGAGCAGAGAAGAAGGGAATGATGGTGATCAAACAGAAAAGGAAATTATAGCGTACACAGGTGGTTACAGCTGAAAGCAAAAGCCTGTATAGTGTGTGTCTATATGAATGGGGTTTTACTGGGAGACAGAGCTCTGGCAATTTTGGGGGGGTGGAGGAAGGAAGGGTATGCCTGTGATGTGGGGTTAGAAGTCAGGGGTTTACACTGATCTGACATCAATTCTACTTTGCTTCTTCTAGAACTTATTTTTTGGTAGGGATCTGCATGTCATTAATTTCAATTGCTTAAAAACCTGCTGGAAGGGAGTGATCAAGCCTGGCTTAAATCACAGGGATGTCAATTCAGAGAAATGATGTTGAAGTCAACAGCAGGTACCCTCTGCAGGGCAGGACTGCTGGGTGTGTGTGCTGACTTAGGGCACAATCACAGGATGGTTTGGCTTGGAAGGGACCTCAAAGCCCATCCCATTCCACCCCCTGACGTTTCAGGGACACCTTCCATTAGCCCAGGTTGCTCCAAGCCCCATCCAACCTGGCCTTGGACACTCCCAGGGCTGGGGCAGCCACAGCTTCTCTGGGCACCCTGTGCCAGCGGCAGGTCCCTCTGGATGGCATCCCTTGCCTCCCACGTGTTGACTGCACTACACAGCTTGATGCCATGGGCAGGCTTGCTGAGAGTGCACTGGCACACGGCTGATAAGCAGCTCTGGTGCCAACAGCAGCCCCCAAGGAACACCACTTGTCACTGCTCTGCACCTGGACATGGAGCCATTGGTCACAACTCAGTGTGACCAGCAGCCTGTGACCAGCAGCCAGTTCCTTGTTCACCCAGTGATCCACCTGTCAAATCCACATCTCCAGTTCAGAGACAAGGATGATGTGTGGGACAAATGCCTTGCACAAGTCTGGGGAGCTGAACATCACTTGCTCTTCCCTTATTTAGCGATGCTGTAACCCTGTCATAGAGGGCCACAAAATTTATCCTACATACCTCCAAGTTTTCCATGTGACTGTTTCTGCGAGCTCATCCAGCTGCTAAATGGGGTTGAATGTTTTGTCCCTTTCTAGAGCAATAATTATGCCAGTAATGGGGTTCTGTATCTCTGGAGAGTGGAAAGTCTAATTTACTTCTGAGCTCAGACTGAAGGTAGAACTTTTACTGAATTGGAAGGAACTCAGCCCTTATAAGAAATGTGGCTTTAGTTCATATTAATAGTATAAATATTCACTGGTCTTCTGAGGGACAATGGGGGTGTGGTGTTGAATCACTCTGCTTATATTAAACCAAATGTGAACAAACAAACCAAACCCCACGGTGGCTTAAGTTGGTATCAGTGGGCTTTATGGCAGATCAAGTCTCATGGATGTGACATCAAATTGCTGCTGAGAGACTATTGTTTACCTTTTTGCATAAATTCTCACCATATATCTGGATATTATGACTGATTCCCTTCAAATTTATCCTGGTGTGTGATTGGACAGAACTGGCATCAATTATTGTGGGATCGTGGCCTCGTAGTAATTGATGCCATAATTTAATTTGTGCCATGCTGGCCTTGGCCAGGCTTTCATTGATGCTCGTGGTGTGATGAAACCTATGTTGAACTGTGTATTGCAAAGAGCAGAAGTCAAATGGTTCACATCTTTTGTGGGAAAGAAGAGAGGGAAAACACCAGGACTTGATGTGACATTGAGATGTAGAATAAAGGAGTTTTACTGAAGAGTTGCAGAAGTGGAGAGAAATTGATAGTGAATTCAACACTGGACCAAAAAAAGGGGTTTGGAGGTCCTTTCAGTATCAGTACTGCCCTGAAATGAGATTGGTAAATCTATGTTTAATTAGGCAGTTATTGTACTGCCTGCTAAATAAACACTAATTATTAAACATGGAATGCATTGAAGAATAATAGATGTTTCTAAAACTCTTAATTTACTTAGGCTGGCAAAACAAACTCTAAATGATCAATACAACCTCCTCTACAAGAGCTCCCTTTGCCACTGATATACGGCAGCATCCAGGAGCCGTGGTTATCTTACTGGTTTATAATAGATGGTTACACAATGTACCTTGTGCATTTGCAGATGTGACTCATTGTAAGACCACGGTTATTACCAGTTTGTGCGACCTGGTGCCTTTTACCCAGGTCCAGCTGCCAGTGAATTTTTGAACGTAACAAGTGAACCCATAGGGGATAATTTCAGGATTTCTTTAATTGAGCACCTTGGATAAAGATTCTGGTTAGTAATGTTCTTGGCAACGCTGCAGGCTGCAACTTGAGAGCAACAATCATTTCCCTGTCCTTTCCCTCTTCTCCCACCCTTCCTCCTGGCGTGTAGAGGCACAAAAATACACAGCGTGATGTGGTGCTGACCTGAGTGCTGTGTATTACAAGCCTTTTGTATTTTTGTTTTAACTGTCTTCAGAATTAAAGGTCAGTCTGTGATTCAATAAAATGCACCTTTAGCTCTCATGATTCTGAGCAAATTGAATGCTGTTTAAGGAAGCCTTTCAAGTCAATGCCCAAATGTGATTTGAAAACTACAGCTGAACTAAATATGTGCAAATAGCTCAATTTCCCTCTTAACTAACTTGTGTTGCCAAAGCTTGTTTTGATATGACCCTTGAGGAAAATATTTTGACTTAAAAGGTGGTGTGTCACTGGCAGGGAGTGGAAGATGTTTGAGTTGAGAGCCTTTACAGTGGGTTCTTACTCACATTTCTTCATGCATTTAAATGCCTCACAGAAGATTATGGTCTTTATAGTGTCCAAAAAGGATCATAAATACAGGTCTGGGAGAATGCATGCAATATATTACATCTATATCCCAATATTGGGATCTTTCTAGGAGCATTTTCTAGTATGTGCTTCTGCCTGAGGGCATCCATTCACTTGGACCAGAGCATCCAAGAGGTGTCCACTGGAGACATGAGTTCTGGGAAAAGGGAAAATTTAGGCTTTTTTTGGAAGAGCTCTCAAACAGTCCCTGACAGCCTTTTATCTTGGGTATAAAAAAAAAGTCATCAATAATTACTGGGCTATATTTGGAAAATTCGATGTCTGATGTAAGCAGGAGGCTTGGCAAGGAAGAAGAGTTTGTATTTTGCCCAGAATAAATTTAGCATTTCTAAGTGCTTTGCATCTTCTCTTTGCAGTGGAGCTTTTTGTCTTTTAATCCAGCTTTCAGAAGGTTTGAAGATATTCTCCTTTCAAGATTTTTCCCCTCTCTCTTTCTCACTAGGCTTTGAGTTGCTTCTTTTGTTTAGTTTGAGAGGGATTTTATTATTTCCTGAAATGAAGCATCCTTCTGAATTAGTCAAGAGCCTCAATACCATGGAAATGGATATAATTGAGCCTATGAAGAGGAGGTAAGTTACCTGACCTAATGCTTTACTGAGTTGAGACCAAATGATGATGGTGAACTATGGGTGGGTCTGAACTGACATTTGCTTGTCACTTGGAGATGTTCAGGTGATGAATAAGCTTTTCAGTGCAGGTCTCGTGACCCCCTCAGTCTCAGGCATCAGTGGCTCGTGTTTTTTATATTCACTTCTTTTACTTCAGTATTTGCTTTGTCTTCTTGTGTCCAAGCCCCCCAAATGGGTTATTTTAAGAGCTAGAGCTCACTGAACATCAATAATAAGAATATAAACGTCATCTTAGCTATCCTTGCTTTAGGCTGGAGGATGCAGGGTCAGAGCTGATCTAATTTTTAGGAGGTTGAGGTGTATTTGGTCATTAATTCCTTCTCCTGCTGTTGGCTTGAGCCTTTGCCTTGTTCTCATATCCTGCATTCCTTCCTTTAAGACTCGGTGTCTTTCTCTGACACAAGATGTTTTGCCAGCTGAAGCAGCTTCTTAATCTGTTTGGAAAACAGATGGACAATTAGCTTTTAAGGAAAAGGAAAGCATAGCTTTTGAATCTGTAATCTCTTTTATGTCTGGATTAACAATTACTGCCCAGAAAACAACCCATGTCAAATGAAGGAGATCAGTTGGAGTGACCATTGCTGTATTTTTCTGATGGCAAAGCAGTTTCATTATTATTTCTGTCTGTGTGTAAGCTGGGATGTGGCATTGCTCAAGAAAGGAGGGTCACAGAAAGAGAACTCACTTTTCTATACATCCTATGTACATATTCATTGGAAATAAAGCACTTGGGACTTCAAGGGAAACATAGGAAATGTAAGACAAGGAAGAGGTGGTGCTGTGAAGAGAGAGTTATCCTGATTACCCTGAAGAGGGCAGGTTCTCTTGTAAGGGACACTAGAATGTGTATTATAGAGCTGAATCTTGGGAAGTCATTGTTTGTGCCACTTCAGAGGGGCTGAGGCTGCCCTGGCTGGGGTGAGAGGGCTCTGCTTCAGCGAAGTGACATCAGAGCCACAAGGCCTTGAGGAGTTGCTGGTGATGTTTGGAAAATGGTGGAGGTGCCAAAATGAAGATCTTCTGTGGCATTAAATAGCACTTTGTCTCACTGAGATCTGAGGAAGACTCTTGCAAGCTGTGGGTAAGGGACTTCAGAGACCTTTCTTCTGCTCCCAGTCATCAGGTCGAAGTAAATCTGACTTTTGTGTGCCTTGGTTTTCCTTTATGTGAGTGTGAGCAATGCTGCTCCTTCCCAAAGCTGTGAAGGGGTAGAAGGTGTGCAGTCAGACAGTGGAAGTGAGCCTGCAACGTGGAAACAGTTCAGGACCTGCATCGTTTGGGAATAACTCCCACTCCTCCTCTCGATGTGAAACGGGCAGTAAAAAGGGCGAGTCTGCAGTGTGGTTTAAGGGGTTTTGTTGGATGAAATAGTCTGGAACGCTTTTGTCCTTGCTGAATTCATGCCATCCAATGTTTAGTTTGGATTCAAGCAAGCTTTAGTTTGTACCTTGCCAGAAATCGCTTTAATATGTTGTCATCCTGCTTTCTGTTGCTCCTTGGAGTTGGGAGTGGAGTGGTTCCCAAGCCTTTCACCTACAAGTTGTAGAATGATGCTTTGTAGTGGTTTCCTTGTTAAGGGATCAGAACAACTGAGAAATAAACTTGTGAATGTGCACCTTAAGTCCCTAAAAAAAGAAAAAATCCAAGGAAATGGAGGAAATTGTTTTTATGTAATATATCTCCAGAGGGACAGCACTTTAGCAATGTGCTCATGCAATTCATCACTGGGGTGACAAGGCTCTAATGATAAATTAGTAATACATCACTGGAATGTTTTCACACCATTGATATATTGGAGATCATAAACCATGGGGAGGGACAGCAGACGTGCAGACTCGAGTGCCTGCAAAGCCCTTCCCCAGTTATTTTATTGGGAGAAGCTGTCAGCAAGGGTGTTGAGATTTTGCCATTCCTGTGTGCATCCCCTTGGAGCATGGGTGGGAGCCTTGTCACAAAGATCCCTGGCTCTGTATGTCATCAAACAGCACAGAAACTCATGATAAATGGGTTGTTGACTTGTAGTCTGGGCCTTAGAGCAACTGTAAATGCTTGAGGTTATTTACTTTGGGGTTTTAATGCCTCTGGAAGACACCATGAAATATCTTTGAGGTTTGACATCTCAGTGTGCAAAGACTGGGCCATGTGACACTGTCAAAAATGTCATGACAGGAAGGGAAGGTTCAGTCTCCATGGCAGTACACATTATTCCTCCTCTGCTCTCAGGATGTGCTTACACTGTGGTGTCACCAGCATTTCTCCCTCTCTGGAGATTGTTTTAAAGATTGTTCAGTAACATGAGAAATCTGTTTAGCGTCCTGATTTCTGCTACTGTGTGTGTGTGTTGTCTGTAGTGTCAGCAGTAGGTTTGCAAATAAAACAAATTTGCTTTTATTTAGGTTCCCGCTACCCCCTCCCCTCCCAACCTTCAGGATAACACGAGTGCCCCGCGCCCTGAGCTCAGCGGAGCTTTCTTGCAGCAATTCCTCCTCTGATGCTGTGCTTGTAGCCAGCTCACCATCACCTGATGTTCTCGCAGTAATTCTCTCTACAATGACATTGTTCCTTCCTGGAGAGGCACCAGCTTTTTCTTTGTGTGGGAGTTGTATCAGGCAGCTGTCCCTGCTTGCAAACACTGCACCAATACAAATGATGGCAAGTCTTTGCCGTTGGCTTCGATTCAAATTGGTTTTGACTGAAAATTTTTGCACAACTGAGTTTATGCTCGTGTTGAACAGAAAGGGAAGATGGTGTCAATAATAGGAAAAGAGATTTTTCACTATCTTATGAATCACCTTTGCTAGAATGTAATGTATTGTGAACCTGGGGCTCTGAGCCATGAGCCAGTCAAGGAAGCTCCAACCCTTTTAAAAGCTCCCTGGGCCATTTCTCCTCTATGACCTCTACTACTGATAAGAGTATCAAGGCACTGAATTGCCACAAACAGTCTTCCTGAAGGCAATAGTAAATCATAATCCACTTTATGGTCAAGCACAGAAGGTAGAGAATTCAGCAATGGTTTTATGAATGCTTCATCAGCTCTGCAAAAGGCAGCTGGGGCCCACAAACAGTCAGCTTGAAGCATTTTATAAGCCTAGGACAAAATTCGTGGTTATATGACTGCAAATACCTTCCATTACCTTGTCTGGATCTTGGCTGTTGATAAAGTTAGTGATGTTGAGTGTTGATCAGTATGAGCAGAGAGGAGTTTGGTTATTTACAGAGAAAACAAACATCCAGCATAACCTTTTGGTGTGTATGGGAACCAGACTGCAACTAGAATTCTGGTTTGTGCCCCTGCTTGGCAGTTCAGAAGGACAGATGGAGCGTTCAGTGCACTTATTTGTCTGTTATTGGAACTTCCACATGCAATTCAATAGGAGCTTCAAGGCCACGTGGCTGTGGAGGGTGGGCTTTGCTGAGGTGTGGTTTGGGTTTTTATTGTGCAAATGCCTTTGCACGGAGATCTTCTGGCCCTTGACCTCGTGCCAGCATACCCTTGTCTCTGTGGCACGGTGGGTTCTGTAGATGTTTTGCTTTATGCTTTTCTGAGCACAGATTAATTACACTGTAATAGAGTGGATGGACTTTTAAAGCATCAGCTTTATTAGAATGAAGATGCTTGAAGCATAGCAAAGTAATGTCTACTTATCTGTATGTTAGTGCCGGTGCCCTTCAGAGCATGTAAAATTAGTTGGGGGTTTTTGTTTTTAACGTGATTCATATTAAATCCTTCTATTTAAATGAATTCCCCAAGCCTGGTGTAAAGGAAGCAGCTCTTGCATCTGTCTGGACTCAAAGCACCCTTTCAGTATCTTAGAATGCAAATGAAATGGCATGGGCTGGGCTGCTCTGTGAATGGATTCAGCAGCCTTTGCAGCCTCACTGAGAGGTGCTTGCAGCAGTAAAGTCTGGGGGCAGAGCACACTGTTCCCTGCAGCTGTTCCCTAAACACCATTTGACATTTGTCTGATTTCCCTTGATTTGGCAGCGTGTTGGTTCAACCTGTGGCTCTGAAGGGGAACAGCACTTGGAGTGGGGAAATAAATGAATGGCAAGGCTTATTTGTGACTCACAGAAAGTCCAAATATAATATTAAAATGTGAATGTAATATAAAATGAGTCAAATATAATGTTAAGATGCTGAGTTACATTACAGCTGTATCCAGGAGTTAGAACCAGGCAGCCTTTCTGCTGCAGACCATGTAAGGCACCGTGTGCCAGGCAAGGGAGCCTTGAGACAAAGACACTGCACAGCAAATGAGGAGGAGTGGATTAGGAGAAAGGTTTTTATCCACAGGAAGACAGAAAAATGACAAGATCAGCCTAAGGAGGGAGTGGAAAGAGGCTGAGGCAAAAGCTGGGCATTGGTGTCAGATCTTTGGCATTAATTTGTGCTGGTCCAACAGTGATTCCTATCGCAGGTCTCCTTTCCTGCAGCTCACCAGTTTTGTGGAAGATGGGAAAGAGAACTAATCTCCCAAGCTCTGCTCCTGGAGTTTGTGCCATGAACCCCACCAGTTCCATTATGGAGACAAGGCTGAGTCCATCATGAAGGTTTTAGAAGAATAAGAATATAGGTTTAACTGTCAGTAGCTTCCTGCTTTGGATTTTTCTTCTGACTTTGCCTTGGTGGGGAAAGCAGAAACTGTCCATAGACTCTTTTTCTGTGTGTCAAATGAATTTATGTCCAGGTAAACTTTTTGCATCCACAACCTTCTTAAGCAAAGGATTCCACTGTGCAACTGAGTGAAGCATGGAGCAGTATTAGTTTGTTTTAAACATTTATGGTGGTAATTTTACTATTTCCTCTCTAGCTTTTATGTTGATGGACAGGGTGGGTAACCGTTTCCACCTTGTCTCTGCTGCTCCAGGCTTATATTCCTCTTTGGTTTGTGCCATCCCAGCATGAAGTTTAAATTGGGTTTAAATATTCTTGAGATAACTTTGATCATTGTTGTCCTCCCCTCTTCTTTAGTTTGAGTAGATCCTTGTGCAGCAGGTGAGAAACAAAGCAGCACAAAACGTTGAAATTGTAGACTTATCATGGATTTATTCAGTGCCATAATGATGCTTCCTGTTCTGTTCTCCACTCCTTACTAATAATTCCTTTCACTGCTATTGAGTACAGAGCTGACACTTTAATTGACCTATTATAGCTTCAAGATATCTATTATTTTCCCCACATGTTAACAAGTTGCCAGATTTCATCAACCCAGGATCGCTTTTGCTCTCGAGTGCATCGCTTCACGTGGATCAGCACTGAATTCCCTTGCTGTTTGTTCATGCACTCCGTATTTCTGCAGTCCATTTGCCTGTCCTTTGCAGGGAGATTATACTGGTTTAAATGTCTTGTAACAATGAGATAACTTTGACATCTGACTTTCCCAGCAACGTGAAGACTAAAGCCATAAGGCTTTAAAAAACCCCCAAATTAGCTACCCAGAAAACTCATTAATTCAGAATTAAGGTTGCTCATCTGAGTTCCAGCCCTTGTGTGTTTTACACACAAGACATGCCAGTGGATGAAACCTGTCGTACCTGAATTAGCAAGCAGCAGCCAAATATTTACTGACTCACTTATTCAACTTGATTAAATGAAGAGAATATTAAAAAGGCAAGAAAAGGGGGGGGATATGTGCAACAAAATCATTCAAGCTAAACAATTCCATCAGCTATTCAAGGAACAGGCTTTTGGCATTAGGGGTGTTGTTTGCTAATTGGATTTAGTGTAGCAGTGATTACTTAGTGTCTCACAATTTTCTCTACTTCAACATTCGCCTCCTGTCTGAATGAAATCTGTTGGTGCTTATGGCCAGATTCCCATTTCCTTCAGGGTTGGGTCTGGCCTCTCTTGTGTGAGAGGTTTTTCAAAGATCTAAATAGGATAATCTTATTTTCCGGCTAATGTTAGAGCTCCTCTGATGTTTCTTGGTCTGTGCCTTGCAGGAGATAAGAGACAGATTGTGCAAAAAGTCGTTTGATAATTTTCCACTCTATACAGAGTAGCCAGAGAACATTTGGGAAATGATAAAACCTGTCACAATAATCTGAATTTTCAGATTTCAGGTTGGAGGGAAAAGATTTCCCAGCACTCAGGAATGAATGCAGAATTGAGATTTGTGTTATACAAGCAACCAGGTACAGTGTCAAAGTGTTTCTTCTCTCCTGTGCTTACAATAAGTTCTTCAGTTGAGCTCCTGCAAACTTAAAACCCAAAGAGAGTTTTCTCTTCCTTCATGCGAATCAAGTTTATTGTAGGAATTCATTTGATTGGTGACTGGCCAAACTCCAGGCCTATCTCTTCAGAGGATTGATTTTTATGATTACTTGGTCTTTTTAAATTAGCACAGTAAACACACTGCGGTGGTGAAAGGGAGTTGTCAGCTCGCTGTCCCAGGTGAAATACCTTGTGTGGCTCTGGGCACTCCTTCCCTGCCTCAGCCCTGGGCATGTCTCTGGTGGCCCAGGGAGTTGGGGACACTGGCTGGGACACTGACTGCAGTCCCTGCTGGAGACCCGTGCTGGTTTTGGCTGGGAGAGAGTTCCCGATCTTCACAGTAGCTGCTGAGGGGCTGTGTGTTGGATTTGTGCCGGAAAAGATGTGGATAGCAGGATGACATGCTCAGCATGGAAAGCTCTGGAAGAAGGAGGAAGGGGGAGATGTTTGGTGTTGATGGTTTTGTCTTCCCAAGTCCCTGTTACACGTGGTGGAGCCTGGCTGTCCTGGGGTGACTGAACACCTGCCTGCCCATGGGAATGGGGAATGGATTTCTGTTTAGCTTGCACGTGGAGCTTTTACTTTACTCCTTAAACTCCTGGGGAAAGGCAGTTGTTGTGCTTGATGTAGGGACAGGCAGGATTTCCTTGTTCTGTCTGGAGTGGGGGTTATGGTGGTTTGAGCACCACTTTTTCCACAGGCTGCTGTAAAGTCCAGGCAGAAAAGTGAAAAGCTTATTTAACACACTGCTTCGGAAGCAACCTGTGTTTTAGGACCTCATTTGATCCCTGACCCCCCAATATAATGCTTATTCCTTAAGGTGAAACATTCTCAGTTCGAGCTCCTCTCAGCTGCTCCCGGGGTCCCCTTGTTCTGCCCTGTGACAGTTTCTTTGCTTTTTGCTTTCCCCCCTCAGTGCTGAGTTTGAAGCTTATTGCTTGTGATGGTTCTCCCTTTACCCATCACTTCAGAAATCTCAAGCCAAAATATGAGACTTGTGAATTTTGAGTGGCACTTTGATGTTTGACAATTATTCATACTTCTTATATTGATATTGTATTTCTCATTCAGAACATCTTCGTTTCCTCTTATTCCTGTTCTGCTTTGATCTGTATCATTAGTGAGTTCTTATTCTGTGTTGATGCTTTTTTCTGTGCACTTTTACAGATCTTGCCACTTTGCTATTGATTTCTCTTCTCTTTTTGTTTGAGGTGCCTTCTCTATCCTTTAGGTTTGGTTTTTCTTCTTTTTTTTTTTTAATATTTTGAACTTAAGGGTAATTGTTTATTTTTCCCCATGTATTTGATCCAGTCTCTTTCCCTTAAGCCGATTTCCCTGGAAAGCAGCCAGTCAAAAAGAAGCAGGCAAGACTAGAATTCAGTTCAGGAGAATTTTGGTTTAAAATGAAATCACAAAGAAATCCAGCCTGTCTCTCTGCCTCTCCTTCCTTCTCTCCCCCCCTTAGTGTCTTCCTCTTTCTCCCCAAACCCTCTCTGCCTCTCATTCCTTCAAAACAGCAGTTTTGCACTACTGTCTCCCATTGTTCTAACTTGGGGCTTAGGAACTCTGGGTCCCTGACTTCCTGGGCAAGTGATGTCACCCTGATGTGCTGCTGCCTCCAAATATCATCTTGCTCTGGTAGCCTGTGACAATTTCTGGGAGACAGCCGTTCCAGACAGAGGGAATTAAACAGATCACAGGGCTGTGTTTTGTAGTCTGGTACCCTGCAGACGTGGCATCACAGCACTTCTCTCTTGCACACGCTTCCAGGGGCTGACTTGGAGCGGATCTCTTGATTAGTCAGTGCTTTGGTTCTCGTCTTTCAAAGCAGCGAGGCTTTGGGCTCTCGTGGACTTCATTAGAGCAGTCGGAGCTGGGTTGAGGTGCCGCAGTGCCCGAGTGTTGGAGGCTGTACAGATACCTAATGCGGGCTGTAAATTTTGTCTGACAATTATAAAGGATTTTTCCTTCCTCTCTGGGATTATTTTATTTTATTTTATTATGGCTGACAGCCTTGCCAAGAGTTACCTCATGCTACGTGAGAGATTAATCTGTGCCCAGGAGCAGCAGTGGCTTATCAGGCATCGCTGCCTGGGGATGGTGAGAAAGAGCTGACCCTCTGCAGCAAAGGCTCATTGCAGGGGTCCCCTCGGAGCTGCAGGCACGCTCTCTTAAACATTAGCAGCCTTCAGTAAAGTCCAGATTGCCTATTGGACACAGTTTTGCCTTTTTCCCTCCATGCCTCGGTCTCTGTTCCTTCTCACCAAACGGAATATTCATGGTCAGCTGGCAACAGTAGGCAAATGGAGCATTCTGGTCAGAGGTATTGATCTGGTACTTTATAATAAAAGTTAGCAATGTTTAATTTCTTGTTGTCAGCTTTCATTGTGCTAAAGAAATCAATTCACTATTCTCTTCTTCCATTATTCAATTGTCTAATAAGCTACTTTGTAGTCCACTCAAAATCAAATTTTAATGATGAATCACTGTAGGAAGGGAGAGCATGAGAACCCACATGCATGAGAATTATCCCAAATCCATAGTAGGTGGATGCACTTCTTTTGAAGTAGAAATAATTTTTGTTTCTTTTCTCTTTTTTAAAAAAGCCAGTCACACAGGTTTTCTGTCCTTTCACTGAAGTCCATGGGATATTTACTGTAGCTTTTCTCTCATTTTGGATTCTCGTGTTACCCAACCTGCTCTTGAATTTCCCTGGCAAAGTGATACCTCTTGTGTTTTTCTCTACCCCTCTCATTCTACACCAAATTCATCTTAAAAAGCAAAGACAGAGCAGCCTTATAGGATATAAAATAGTCAAAATAAATCTTGTTAGTTTGTCTTTATGCTCCCCCACAGTAGGGGCAGAGCTTTGCTGCCCACAGGAGCTCCCAGAGTTGTGTTGAACCGCCCCTACCCCAGTGCAGCCCCCCTGCCCTGGCCCTGCTCTTTGGGACCGGCTGCATTTATCGCTTGCTGCTCACTTGTGCTGCTGTGTTTTCTAGTTCACATCTCTGGATTCTTGATTTCATAGCACTGAGGGCTGCAGCTTCATCTTGATTAATTGCCTGAAGAATGAAGTTTAAGAGAAATTAAATTGGTGCAGGTAAAGTAGGCTATTCTCAGAATTCGGAGGAAGGGAAAAGCACTGATTTTTAATCTTTATCTGAAGTTGAAAGCTGCATCTCTTTCATGTTTATTAATTTACAAAACTGTTTGAAAGCATGCTCTTTGAAAATAACTTACAGTATATATATATATTATTCCCAACAATTACTTTGTAAAACTTATTGTCCTTGCAAATAGTGCTTTTTGGGCACTTTGAAGTTTAGCTCAGCCTTGCCTCTACAATTAGCTGAACACAAAAGGCTCTGTGTACTTGGGCACACAGATAAATGAACCAACTTTGCAAACAGAACAATATTCTTCAGGGAACAAGGGGCCTGAACACTTGCATTTTTGCATGAAGTAATTAATCATTTTGTATATTAGGAGAACTGTAACATAAATCTTAATAATGTAAATACACACGGAGCCATTGCTTTCTGTTCATAAATCAGCGTGGCCATCACTCGATTGTTGCAACTTGCAAGGTAGTAAAGTCCAAAGTTTATTGCAAGTTGGTAATAAGAAGGGAAGTAATGGCCTGGGATTCACAAGGGTGAGCGAGCTAATGAGGGAGCACTTGGAGCTTTCTTATTGGTTTTAACCCTCGATAAATTTAATGGCTTCCTTTTAAATGCCTCTTAATGAGAAAAAGCCAAGTGGAAGTTACTTGATGGCGTTCTGTTGAAGGCTTTGTTTTGTGATTGAAATGGAATGTTACAGCACATCTAGTGTCTACCTAAAGCAAAGAGGTTCATGTCAGAGGTGCTGTCCCCCCTGTCCGAGTGCACAGGAGCCCTCTCTGGTCCTTGGTCCAGGATTCCAGGATGGAGCTTCTCAGGGATGTGCTGAGCTGTTTGGAGGTGTCTCCAGAGCTGCTGGTTCTCAGGGGCTGGGATTGCAGCCCTGACCCTCTTCTGATCCCCCCTCCCTGTTTTTTTTCACCCTCTGTGCCTTTCCACACCTCCCCAGTTGCTCCTGAAAGCCTGGGAATCCACGCAGGCAATAATCCATGTGGGAATGCTGGGAATGAATGGTTACAGGGAATCAATTAGCTACAATATGCCTCATTCCAATTTTATAATGTTATCACTAATCATTTTAAATTGTAAAGGAAGGGAATTCTTCAGTGTTATTATATCTTCAGTATTTGGGTATCTGAGGGTTTTGGGAGGGGCTGGTAAATGATGTTTTGACTAATGCAGAATGTTACGTGGGAAATGACTCTAGAAATTATAGCATAGAAAGGTTCTCAATATTTACATACAAAAGTGAGGAAAATGGGATTTAAAAATGCTTTCAGTCTATTTGAATTTGAATCATATCAAGTAAAAGCAAACAAAAACTCTCTGGAGAGAGGATAGTTTTTTCTAAATTTTTCATTGAAACAAATTGTCCTTTTTCACTCTTTTCTAACCAGTCATATGTTGCAACTGCAGAGATTTTCCAAGGGGAAAAAGGCTTTTATTTTTTTTCAATTGGAATGTAGGAAATGAGATTAAAAGAGGGCTATGACCTGTTTTCATTTATGCCACTATAGATCAGATTTAAAATATCGATTTAATTGGATTTGGCCTGATTTAAAGTTGAAACATATCAGACTGTGGGGTCTGCTGAGGACAGTGATGGTGGTCCTCTTCAGGACACCCAGATGTGGAAATGTTCTTGTCTTTGATAGAGTATCCCAAGCTGGAAGAGACTAACAAGGATCAGTGTCTTTAGAATAACACGGGGAGATGTCAAGGAAAATCTCTGTAAACGTTCTGAGCTTCTGCCCACAGCACATCTCAGAAGAGTTTCTGTGAATAGTGTTCCATCCATCTTTCTTGGATTTAACCAACTGTTCACAAGGCAAATGCTTCCTTTCTCCAAAGTGCCTCCTTTAAAAAATATCATCTTTATTTAATGACTATCCTACAAGAATCTGACTTTATCACAGGAGCTGTGTCTGCTAATTGTGTTTTCAGCCTCAGTAAACACTAATGTAACAGAGTATATATATTTGGTGGATAGTTTTGATGATTTTACCAGTTGTTAATCTTCTATCTGCTTGAAATTAAGTCAGTTTCCTACTTATTGGTAACAGACCTCTTATTCTCACCAATCTGAGCAGTTAGTATGGTTAATCATGCAGCAAATAAGTGAATGTTGCTGTGTCACCCCGAACAGCAAGAAGGTTAGATATGAATTAGACATTGCACTTGGGCAACAGGAAACTCCCTGAAGGTGAGCTTGGGCTTGAGGGTCTAACCCTTGTTCTGTCACTGCTCACTGATCTCTCCTGTGGTGCTTATGGGTGTGGTCACCTGTTGTAGTGACACAGAGTGAAACAGGAGTAAAATTCCTTAATATTAGGTGTGCATACAGAATAAGCCTTTGATTTGTTGTTAAATCTAACTATAAATGCATTCCTGGGAGAAGAATGCTCAGCACTGCTATTTCTACCAACTGATTAAGTTTACAGTGCTGCAGAAAATAACCTACTGCATGTAAATCAAAGCAGGTAACTAACCTGAACTCAGTGATGTGTGATGGTCACTCAGGCCTCTGGCATTCCAAATTCCTGCCTACAGGGACTGTAACTTCAGTATTTTATAAATCAGTGAATATTAGTATTTTGACCCAAACTCTGATCTTATTAATCAAGGTAATATAGAGATACATAAGATGATTGCAAAGGATTGCTGTTCATAAGCTCTTAAAGCCAGAAAGGATCCTTCTATGTGATCATTTGTTGACCTTCTGCCTAGCACAGATCATAGAATTTTCCTTGCTGGATTGAGACCCAAATCCATCAAATGCTCAGAAAGCCTTGCTCCAGTGCACTCTGGCCACAGAACCTCGTTGTTTCTTCAAGAAGGCTTTAAAGAAAACATCAATTACTCTGAGAGCCATGGCTGTCATCTTATAAGTAAGAATCATAGAGTGATTTTGCAGAGCATTGTACCTTTGGGAGGGATTTTCTCTTCCCTTGTAGCCCTTAAAGCTGCTATAAAGGCCATTTAATAGGCTGGGGGAGGACATCCTTGACTGCAGGCAGTGTCTGGCAGAGCTGTCCTCCAGGAGTCAGGCTGTTCCTGCAGCAGGGACAGCAGGAAGGGCTGCCCCCTTGGTGGTGTTTATGGGGGTGTGCCTGGGCAGTCCCTCTGGGCAGCAGAACAGCCAGCAGGAAGCACTGAAGCCAAAGTGCACTGTGATCTAGCAAGGTTTCTTTTATATTCCCCCTCTGTTTCACTTTGGGCTTAAAACTTTACCTGCTCTTAGAACAGTCTAGAATATGAGGTCCAAGATGGCTCAAAAAGGTGCTTATTCTCGTTGTTCCCCTAATGGAAGGAAAAAAGTATCCTTTTCCCTTTATGCATTTACTTTGCTTTACTGGAAAGAGTACCCTAGAACCAGTCCTCTATACTAGCTTAGTAAAATCTTCCTTTAAGTTAGTTTGAATTGTAGATTTCTGCCTTCCCATCCTTTGTGTCTGTGGTACTTTTCTGAGCTCAAAGTTAGGTGCTTTGTTATCTGTGCTACAGATGACGGTGCAGTGGAGGGAGGAATTGATGGGATCTGTATGAGCTGTTTCAGAATCCCAGCTGTCTCCTGTGACATGCTGTGTTAGCATTAGTTTCTGTATTGTCAATTTTCCTAATCATAAGCACATTGGAAAGAGCAGGTCCCTGGGAATATCTGGCACCACTCTTTTCCTCATTACAACCACACAAAGAGAACCTCCTATTTATTCTTCTGATTTCTAACCCGTGAATTGTTTGTCCTGCTGTACAAAGACTTGGCTGTGAATGCTCTTGCATACAGCTGAGTATTTTGATTTTATAGCACAGGACTGCTGAGTGTTTAATGGAGAGGGAGCTGGGATTTTTCTCACATGGAGTGATGCAACTGAGCTATATAAAATGACTGGATTTAACCATTTTAAATTGAGCAATGAAATAAAAATTTTAATCATCTATATGTATGGAAAACTTATGTATTTGGATATTAACGATGTCTACACAGCTCTTTAAATATATAATTCCCATCATTTAGTTCAGTCACAAGATAGCAGATCAGAAAGAGGAGAATGAATCACTGTCACAAATACTGCTGCTCTGCTGCGCTGACAAGGAAAGATAAAACAGAAAAAAAATCATTAAAACAGGGAACCACTTAGAGATTTGACTTTGGATTTCCTGTACTAGGAATAAGCACCTTTTCCCCGCTGTACTAAGTGGGAGGAGCAGGTTCTGTCATTGCATTCCATCATCTGGCATTATTGCAGGAGTAAATACAGTGAAAAGGGTATTAATGCCACCTTACAGCAACATTCTTCTAAACTGCAGTCCCTCCCTGCCATGTGAAAGGAACTGTTTTTCAGTGAAAATAAATGATTTGTACATCCTTCAGCACAGGAGCGTGATTAGAGCCATGCATGTGGCTGATTGGGGAGATCATTGTGTGAAGGCCATGCAGAAAACTGGAGCCAGAAGGAGGGGAATAGTTTCAGGCAGTTGTGACAGCTTTCAAAAAGGCTTGGTGTCCTGATTTTCCATCTTCCCAGGTGAAGGGATTTGGTGCTATCCATGGTTTGAGGAGGTGGCACATCCTCTGGTCCTCCAGTCCAGCACAAAAAGGAGGGGGAGGTGTTTGTGAGAAGCAGCTGTGAGGGAAGGTCTGGGTGTAATTATAGGATATGAACCTTCCCTTAGACAAGGGTATGTGATTTGATGGGCAACAGGATGTTTTGGAATGGCTTTTCTACCCTTTAAAGGGCTAGAAACACTATAATGTATTTTTAAACCCAATTACTGTGAACTGGGGGGATATGCTGAGTTTGCCACTGCTGATTGAGGACCCTGAATCTTGGGTAGCCTGGTCATTGGTGTAAGGTAAGCTGCTGTGCCTTCTTCCTGTCCCTCTGTTAAAAAAGGGGGGAAGTCTTCAGGAATTTTGAAATAAGTCCCTTCATTAAGTGTTTTACCCTTGTCTCTTTTTCCTTCAGGGCAGTTACTACAGTCACAATTGTTTATTGTGCCTGTATTTCTCTTGCTTGCTTTTTTAATGCCAAATGCATTTTCCTGGTTTTTCAAGAAATGTTTTACTCTGACCAAAGCCAGTCCCATGTTCCTATTTGCCCTTGGTCTCACTGTTTTCCACTCAAAGCAGTGACATCTGTGTCATGGAGCAAGGTGCAGCTCACCAGAAGGAGTGTTTTCTGGACAGGATGCTTCTTGTTCACATGGTGTTCTTTTTCCATGAGATTTACAACAGAAGTCAATAAAAAAAAGAAACATAGTAATGATGCTGTAAATTATGAGAAGGAACAAAGGTCTTGGAGTTAGAACTAGGGCAAGGACTCGGCAGAGGCATTCCAACCTTCTCCAAGTTGCCTTTGTAGATCCTTGTTTTACTTCCATTTATCCACCCTGATGGGGTAGTATATTTTCCACCAAGGACTGGAATCAAAGTGATGACCTCCTGCAAATGTAGGAAATGGATTCTGTTCCCAGTGGATTGCAGGAGATAATTGCCTGTGGTAGTACATAAGGATAATGTGTGTCCATGTGTCATGAAGTGCAAGTGTGCACTTGAAACAGAAGAAACTTCTGCTGTGTTTCATTTCCTCACTTGAAACACATTAGCATGGTTTTGTATGCAGAATGAGATGTGGTTGTGTCATTCCCTGGCTGATGTCATGCTTCTCTGAGGTGCTTCTTCCTGAGCTATTTCAGCTTTTTAACTGCAGCTGGACTTGTCTGCAAACATGCATGGAAAATAATTTTTTCCTTTCTCAAACACGTGGATTGCTCAGTGGTGATGGCTAAAAAATATTTCAGTTCATCTGTGCAGGCCTCTGTGATCCAGAAAGCTCACAGCCCAGAGAACAACACAGAAACACATGGGATGTGCAATAGGTCAGAGCAAAACTGCCTTTTTAGGGCTGTGTAAAATGAAAGTGGTTATCCAGGTGCAGTTCATGCAATGGCTTAAAACAGAGCAGAAAGGAGTCTTTAATTAGAAAAGCTTCTGAGCTGGAAGTCAGAGTTACTGTCTAAGGTGTCTCTGGAGCACATTTGTATGAGGTATGTGCCCATGGAATGTGTGCTGTTTGCAAACTGGCCTTTCCCTATCAGGGGCTGTTAAATTCTTAACATAAAAGACAGCTCACAAACAAACAAGGAATTTGTCCTCTGCCTGGGCAGACAGAGCAGTCACTGGCTGTACTTAATGAACTGCCCTGAAGGGAATATCCCTTCACCCAGGTTTATTAGGTACAGGAGTTGGTTGGGGTTCCAGCACTCCACCCCTGTTTCCATTCAGCTCTGCTGCTCTCACAGCCATGCTCCAGCCTGCTGCCCTCAGCTGGGCTTTAATTGAAGCTCATAATATTTTAAGACAGCTTTGTCTCTCCAGATATCAAAGCAAATGGGTTTGTAAGTCCCTTGACTCCTGCACTATCCACACGAGCTGTCTTTCCACAACATGGGAATGGGGAAAAAAGCAAAATGTCACTCACACAGGGCTCAGCATTTCAAGGAGTTCAGTATTGATTGCCAAGGGGATATTTTCTAGAAAAAGTGACTCAATATCATGACATTCTGCGCTTAGTACAGGGTGAAAGGGTAGAAAGAACATAAAGCTGACAGGATTTTTAACAAAGGGCATTTAAATTTAGGTAGATGAGTTTTATTGAAGTACCCCCAGGGGCTGATAGAAAGTGAAGTGCACAGACTGCTGGTTCATCAGCAACCAAAGCACCTCAGCACTCACACCTTGACCTTGAGGGGCTCCAGGACTCAGACCTTGACAGAGGACTGGGGTTTTCTTCAGAGGCAGTCAGTGGAATTCTGAAAGGTCTCTGCAGCCTGGCTCAGTGCAGAATTGTTGAGGTTGGAAGAGGCTTCTTGAGGACCAGGCAGGGCCACCAACAGCCCCTTTCTCAGGGTTGTATCTAGGTGTCTCTTGAATATATCCAAGGTTGGAGCTTGTGCAACTTCCCTGGGAGACCTGTCCTGCTGTTTGGTCACCCACAGGGCTAGAAAGGTTCCTGTTGGCCCATTAGTCCAGCATGCCCAGGTCCCTGTGGATGGCAGCATGACCCACTGGTGTATCAGACACTCCTCCCAGCTTTGTGTCCTCAGCAAACAGACCTGAGGTGGGTTCTGCCCCAACACCCAGGTCATGAAGGAAGTTGTTAAAAAGCATTGGACCCAGCACTTGTAGTTTCTGGCCTCCAACTGGACTTAGCACCACTGGTCACCACCCCCTGGATTTGGATGTTCAGCCACTTTTAACCTCACCTCACAGTCTGTTCATCCAGCCTGTATTTCAAGAGCTTCTCCATGAGGATCTAATGGGGAGATGGTGCTGAAAGTGCTGCAGAAGTTCAGGTGGGCAGCAGCCACTGCTCTGCTTGTCTACCAAGCTCTTTTTCCTCCTAGAGGAGTTTCCAGGTAGGTCGTGTGACTTCTCCTTGCTGAATACACACTGACTGCTCCTGATGTCCTTCTTGTCCTTCACATGCCTGGAAACGTGTTCCAGGATTACTTGCTCTGTCACCTCCCCAGGTGCTGAGGTGACAGTGGCCAGCCTGTCATTCCTTGGGTCCTTCTGCTTGTCCTTTTAGAAGACAGGAGTGGCATTTACTTTGCTCTGCTTCTGCTGGGTTGTGTGTTTTCCTTGACGTTTTCTGCAGTTGGTACAGGCAGATTTTTATTTCTAAGTAAATAAAGAGGAAATAAGTGGTTTTCTGCAAAGCAAGGTGCTGATTTGTAACAATGACAGCAAGCAAGGGGTGGGGAGTGAGGCAAATGTGGATTTGGAGAGCAGAACCACCATTGTTCAATAATCCTCACTTCCTAAACATGCAGCAGCCTTTCACAGTGACAAAGAACAGTCTGAACACTCGATTATCAAAGAGAAGGCCCTCCTGGCATTAATAAACCAGCATTCTGTCTGATCCCGGAGTCTGAGCTTACACATGTAAACTCCAGGTATTGGGGGGTGATTTTCCTCGCAGTGTCATTGTCACACTGGTTTCCCAGGAAGGGCAGGGCCAGCTGGGAGCAGGGACTGGCTTGCACACAGGCACCATCACGAGCCACCAGCACCCCAGCCAAGGCTTGTTAGGTGCAGTGTTCTGTACCTGCAGCAGCCTTGCTTCTCTGTGTGAAGGTGGACACAACCCCCTGACAGGCTCTGGGGCCATGTTAAGTGCCCAGGGAGTGTGGGAGGAGGGACCTGCAGCTTGGAAGGATGGAGAAGCTCACCCTGACTGTTCTTCTGGTGGTTATAGAATTCCACACCATTCCAGATCACTGGTGTGTGTTTTCAAAACTATGAATGACTCAAGCTGCGTGTGCTCCTAAGCATAGGGTAATATTTCCTAGTTATTAAAAATAAATCCTTTTTGAGCCTTGGATTGTGCAATTATGTAGAAACAAGACAAAAAGTTTCAGATGTGTCTGTATTGTATAGAAAAGAAATACCTAAATTCCCTTCAGTAGCATTAATTTTCCAGGGTGTGTAACTTCAATTATTATGTTGTGGGGGAAACAGTGGGAGTTATATTAGGAAAACTGGATTTTTTTTCCCCACCCTTTGCCACTGATTGCTGGTTCAAAGGATATGAGGAGCATGTATTGTGCTGTATGAGAAATAGGACTTCTCTCCCCAGGGAGAATTAATTAGTGTTTGGTGAGGCAGGATGCTGAAACCAGCTGATGTCAAGTTCTATGTGCTTAGATAAGAAGGTGGAAGATTTACAAATAGAAAAAGCAGAAGAGGAAAAATGAGATTTTGATCTTGATCTTCTTTTCATGCCAAAAAAAGTAAATATCCAGATGCTGGAAGGCAGAGATACAGCTGTTGGGCCATTTTGGTGGCAGCTGTCACGGAGTAGATAAATATTAATCAAGATTTGTATTACTTGGAAGCAAAACAGGGGGCAGAGGACTGGTGAGGGGCAGGATTCATAAAGTCAGACTCTACAACAGTGCTGTGCTCTTCTTTCCTTAAGGAAACCAAGCATTAGATGTTGTTTTCTTGCTTTGTTTGAGTTCCCGACACATTTATTTTCTTCCTGTACCAAGCACTGCAAGCTCCTCTCACTCTGGTGTCGCTTTCCCCTGCCATAATTTTGGTGGCCATTGCTGGGGTGATTCAGTGTGGTCCCTGGGGAAACATTGCTTTAATGATTTGCTGTTTAACTGCTCAGTGTTCCTTGCATCATCAGAGGAGCAGGAGCGTTGACAAAGTACAGCCTGCCCATGGGGAGCACTAGATCAGTGGAGAGACGAGTTGCTATGGTAATACATTACATAGCAATGAGGGATTTTGGAAGATGCATCTGACAGTTTGAGGTAAAGGATCATCATTTCCTTGCAGCTTTCAAAAAGTATCATAAGCTGAATTTCAGCTGGATTTTTTCCTTTTTTTTTTTTTTATTTTGTGATGTGACATTTCTGCAGAGCCCTGAACGTGCTCCAAAACAAAGAGGCAAAGGCTGTGTCCTCAGGTAGGCAACAGTTCAAACAGAGGGAGGAGGTCATTTCTGAGGCAATTAATGAAGAAAGTGGTCTAATGACTGCACAGGTTCTCTGTACATCCTTGCCTCTCTTCACTTGAATACACCCATCTTCATTTTACAGACACGAGTGAAGCATGAAAGGGAAAGATGGAACTTGTGAAAAGTAATCACTAGTCATGGAATATATTGTAGGAATATATTGTAAACTGGATTAGAAGGGGATTCCTGAGAACAAGGGTCAAGGAGAAGAAAGTCAGCAAAGGAAAAACACAACAAAAAAATCCCAAGTTGTTTGTCCAAAGTGCATGTAATTAGAATAAAGAGCCAGTAATGGCATAGCTGGACCAGTAGCAGTGACACTGGAAGCTGAACAGCAACTGCAGCAGGTGCATCCTCTGTTTCCAACTTCTTCTTCAGGAATTTTGTCTGTTTTATCCATGTATAGAGACAGAGGGAGATGGTTTATGGAAATAGGAGTGGGACAGTAAAATATTTCCCTTCAGGACCAAAACAATGGTTCTTGAGAAAGGTATTTATATTCTTCATGTTTACATAATAAAGATTTTTGAACAATTACGCTCCCTGTCTATTAGAGCTGTAAGGCCTTTCCACAATCTAATATACTCCTGAGATTTTTGTTTTTGTACCTTTGGATAGAAGTTTGTTTGTGCTGCACATCAGAGGAGTATTGAGAATATTTGGCACTTCATTTTTGCTTTCAGCAGTTTTGAGTTCCACCATGGATCAAACCAAGGGTTTCTCTAGGGCAGGTGCAGACACAAGAATTGCATTTTAGTGCATCTTTGGCCTGTCATATTCTCTTTGGCACTCTCGAAGCTTCTGTGATTGTGATCATAATTTTAATTCCATTTTCCCTTGTAAGACATGGCTTTCCAGTGTTCGTAGAGCCTATTTAGTGATGCACACATTTCTTGCTCTGGATATTAAAGCATCCATGGGCTGTATGACAGTTTTGTTTGGTGGGCTTTTTTGTTTGGCTTGTTATGTTTATTTTTTAAAAAATGAACCAGTGTTGGTTTTTAGAGTACACAACATCAATGACTGTATTCTATTAGCTATAAAAGGCCTTCTCTTCCTGAGAGCCTTAAACGGTTTTGAAAAATACAGCTTGTACATCAAACGTGGAAAGGCTACTGAAGTAACCCATTCTTGACCTCAGGTAAAGTCCTTCTCTTAATTAAGATATTAAATTAAGGGCTGCTGTACAGCATTTTAGCTCCAGGCAAGATGAGATGCTGGAGCTAAAAGAAGACATTTGCTGTTAGAGGAGGAACTAACATAAGCTGTGTTGTGTAACAAATCATTTCATACTATTAGATTTGTCATAAATGTCTGATGAACGGTAATTCTGTGATCTAATATCAAACCTTGGGGAGCAATGTGTTTGACTGATGGCCTTACATAATGTTTGAAGCTGTTAATGTGATTACCTGGGCTCGCTGGAGAAGGAGGGGACTGGAGGAGCCTGCAGGATCACTCAGCTGGGCTGGTTCTTGCAGCATCCCCACCCCGAGAGTCTGGGTGGGACAGCTGGAGGCTCCTGTCCTTTTCTAGGTGCATTTTTGGTTTGGTGCTGATGCTGTTAAGCTGCTGCAGTTTTAAGAACCGTGAGAGGACCAAAGCTTAAAAGCAAAGATCTGTCAAGCTGCAGAGCCATGAGCAGCCAAATCAGCTCTCGTTTTCCTCATTGGGAGGCAGGCACCTCTGTGGGTTGGGATTTTTAGGGGGTTCTTCAGCACTTTCTGGAACTGTCATGGAGAGGATCCTGCATGTCCAGGTCTGGGCATAGGATAAGGGGAAAGGTGGAAAAATACCTACCACATCCTCTTGCTGTTGCAATGTCATTCCTTTTCTGCAAATGTTTGATTACTGCTCATCCTGCTAAAAATGGTGCCAAATAAAAGCAGGAATAATTATTACTTTCACTTTTACAGAAACCTTGTTTTCATTACATACTTTTTTCCTGCTTCTTGCAATATAATATAAATTGTCTGGTTTTTTCACATAGTGTTGGTTTATACTTTAAAGGAAAAATAGCAAAGGAAGAAGGCATGGGGTTTTTTCTTTCCCTTTTTTCTTAAGATGGTCCAAAGTGATTAAATCTGGCTTTTACTATTTGTGTCTGTTCACTCTGCTGTATCCTAAAAATGCGTGTGCTGTTCTAGGCACATCTGTAAGAGGCTCTGAGCTGTGCCTTTAGTACAAAGGGTATCATAACCTTCTGGTGCTTGTCTGGTGAACATCATGAAAAATTAATTAAATTATGTGGGTTGTAACATAGAGCTTTGGGATTTTTTCTCTTACCAGAAGATTTTCAGTGAAAGTGTGTACCACATCTCTTGGCCATGTGTGTTCTTTATAGCAGTGGAATCTGACCATAATCTGGGGGAACTGGATAGGACTGACTGGAGTTTCCCACACACTCTATTGAGCAAGGCTGTGTCACAGTGGTGTTGTCCCCACCCCCTGTGTAAATCCCTGGCATTTGAAACTTTCACACAGGGCATACGTTGCTTAATTACTCCTTTGCTGAGTCTCTGGTGGTGTTCAGCCTCTGGTAGGGGCTGGAATGCACAGAATTACAGAATCAACCAGCTTGGAAAAGACCTCTGAGATCATCAAGTCCAACCTTTGACCCAACACTGCCTTGCCTACTAGACCATGGCACTGAGTGCCACATCCAGTCTTTTCTTAAATACCTCCTGGATTATAAACCCTGCAAACAAAATAGCTGGACCAGGGCTTCATATAGTCTATAAACCTCTGGATAGTCAAACAGGTAGTTTAATGATTGCTTCATCATGAGTTTATTGCCCACATTTGAAAACCGCAGAACCAGTTTCACTGTTTCTTGGTACTTCTGCTGAGAGAGGGAAGGAGAATTGTGTGTCTCTGACACATGGGGCTCTTGACATGGGCTGAGGAAGCTTTTACACCACTGTCTCAGTGGTCTGATGCTTGAGATACAGAATAGAAAGAAGGCATCTCTTTCTCTGATACCTTTGCTCTGTGTCCTCTCTTGATCTGCTCTGCCATTCTCAGATCCCCTAAAGGGCCTTTTCAAAACGAGGAACTGAGATCCTGAACCCCTGAAGTGTCCACATGCAGCACAGGGTTCTTTGGCCTAATGTGGCTGCTGCTCTGATGAGTATCAGTCTCAGAACCTACACTAACTGGCTCTAGGCTTTCACTGTGTTGATGTGCAAACACTTTCTCTGCACCTAAGAATGGTTTTACATTGATCAAAATCACTCAGTGCATTCAGATGCATCCCAATTTGTCAGTGAGTGTATATAATTAAAGTATTGGAAGGGGTTTCTAAAGACACATGTAATAATAAAACACTTGGTTTTCAGCAGGAATTCACAACCTTGTCTTTCATGACATTTCCATTAAATTTCCTGTTTATTTAGACTGCATCTTTGAATAACATTTTGGTCTCCCTGTTGCCATAAAGAAAGCAAAATAATTAGGTTTCAGTGTGACAGTGTTAGGCTCTGGCCATGATGAATATCTGGTGGGCACCAGGGGCAGCTGCAAATATATCTTTGCTCTTTTTCATGCTGATTATTGTGCTGGGCAACCAAGATGCCTTGGCTTATCAATAAAGTATCAACTATTAACAAAGCCTTCTACAAAGAGAGCAAAATGAACGGATCAAAAAACTTTTCCTGCCTTGATGATAATCCCACTTTGTCTCCTTGTGTATGGTTTGTTAGCCTGAAATCTGAAAGAAGCCTTTCATTGAGGACAATCCGTTTTATCTATGGCATAATCTGATAAACAGGTTGAGACAAATGGCATTAACCTCTCTATAATTATTTGATTTAGCCATTGCAGCCTGAATCAACTCTGGGACATTTCCCTTCCTTCCTTGAATTTCCTGCTATTTATTCTTATCAAAACCAGTGAACTGCAAACTCATGGAAAGACAAAAAGCAGACTATGGATCCATCTGAGCACTCTGAGCTCCTGATGTTAAACCTTGATGAACTTCAAAATCCAACAACCATTAGCTGAAATGTTTCATCCCTCCTTGTGTCTTAAAGCCAGAGAGAATCTACCAGGTTTGGCCTGTTGCTCATCCACTCATGTCGTGAGTTTTGGGTTCTGTTGTTTGGTCCCCAAGAACTTGTGCTGTTATTTAAAGGTAACATGGAAGTTTCTGTGTTTTTCATCAGCATTAGCTACAGATGGAACTTATAAAAACCACAGAAGATACAGCTGGGTTTGGGTTTCTTCTGTGAAGTCCTTTTATGATTTCTCATTGGAAATGACCTCTGCAGGCATAGCAATACATAGATGTTATTGACATGGTCTCTTTAGCTCACTTTTCATCTCTACATCTAAATCTGCCAAACTCCAGCTTCCCATGTGATGTCAGGTTCTGTCTGTGTCCTGCCAGCTTTCCCATGCACTCTTACTCCTCTTGGTGCTGCACATGCAACTGGCAAAAGGACTTGGTCCTCTCGTCCACCCCTGTCACCGGCATACAAGGGCACCTACAGCTCGTCTCTAAGGAGGGTTGGTCTCCCTTTTAATGTCCATGTTTTTTACCAGACCCCTGCTTGATTTACTCAGGTACATCTGCCTCTACTCCAGCCCTCTCCCATGGAGGATTCTCCTCTGGTATTTGCTCCTTGGTTTGTTCCATCTGTTTCCTGAGCTCTTTGGGGCAGGGATTGCTTTGGGGCAGGGATTGTCTTGGCCATAGTGGGATGTGTGGTGGGGCTGCTGCAGGTAAAGATCTTTTTCTGGGAGGACAAGGGAGGACAAAGAT
>JAWWMO010000035.1:3274267-3334137 GCA_035047845.1 Dendrocincla fuliginosa
CTTGGCCATAGTGGGATGTGTGGTGGGGCTGCTGCAGGTAAAGATCTTTTTCTGGGAGGACAAGGGAGGACAAAGATCAGTCAGGGAGCAGCGCATGGTTGTAAATCTTGGCTTCTTTTCCACATGGCTTCTAAATAAGGATTTGTGCAGGATTCTGCAAGTGTAAGAATGAAACACTGACACGTGTACACTGAGTAAAAATTATTAGTGCTTGTCTTTAATGTATGTATACAGAACTTGTGCTAATTGAAGGTTTCCATCGTTACTGGGGGGCTGACTTAGACCACTGTTGGGTGCTGTGTGTTCTGGAGATGGTTTCTACAAATTCACGTGCTCAAGGAGTTAAACTGACCCTCCTTTAAGTGCCACACTGCTCCTCAAATCTGTGTGCTCTTGGAAACCTGGGGTTTAATAACCTTCAATAGGCCAAGGTGATGGGAAGTCTATACTTCTTTAGTTTTATCAGCTTTGAAGCCAAGAAGTTGAAATTCTTAAGATCTTTGTTTCTAAGAATGTTCTTGGATATTCTCAGTGAAAGCCCATTAGTGCATTTTCACCTGTGCAGGAGTATTGACTCTTTTATTTTCTTCTTATAAATAAATACATTTCTAGTCTGCCATTTACTGTAGAATAATCTTCCAGGAGATGACCTGGATAATAAAGGAAATGAAAACCAGATTGTAGCTTTTAAGAGCTGTCGACAGATTTCAAAATATGGGAAAACTGTGATTTGGGAACGCTTTTCATTGCTTTTTCTTTCTGGCAGCATAAGATTTAGCAGCATTAGCAAACCTGTGGTTGAAGTCTGAATATTTCTGTTCCCTTTTGAGGGTGGAGAGCACTTTCTTCCCACCCTCCCTATGTCATGGGGTTTATCTGCTGTTTCTTCTCTACATAGCACTCCCTTGATCAAAGATTAAAGAACAACAACAACAAAAAAAGACATTTATAGGCACTACATCTTTTTAAGCCCTCTGAAAAGTGAAAGAGGCAGGCTTTCAGGGTGCATTCTGTATTCATCAGGCTACAGAAAAATAGAACAATATGGAGCCATAAAGAGAGTGGTGAGGTGTGGGGGTTTAAATCGTGATTGAATTCAGATTGTAACGATCAAGGAAGGGAGAAGAGAAAGGTATGAACACACGAAAGCAGAGGTGGGCACAGAAGTCCCTTTGCTTTGTGCTTCTTTGCAGACTACAATGGCAGGAGGTTTGTACCAACTGCAGTAAAAGAACCCAAGCACCAAGTAATGACAGTGACATTTTATTTTTCCAGGCAGAAATGTTTCATGGAGAGCGTGCTGCTGTGACTGAGGGCTTTGTGCAGCTCAGGTGACTCCAGGAGTGTTCTTAAGCAAGGCTTTTCAAGTTACTCTTAACCTTGAGAACTTACTTATGCAACCTGGAGAAAAGTTACTTGTGACAATACAGAGATTACCACAAAGGCACAAATGCTGAGGGGACAGAGACTATTCCAGGCAATTTAGAAAAGGCATTTTTTTTTCCTATTTAGTCTTCCACTTTCAGAAACAAGCTTTTTCCTAAATTGAGGAGTGATATGTCCACTGTTTCTATTCCAAGGGCTCCAGATGATAATTTTGTTTCCAGTTACATGTGTCAGACCCAAAGAACACTTGAGAATTGCAGGCACCTTCAAGTGACAGCCAAAATCCCAGGGGTCAGACAGTGTTTTCTGTTCTACCTGGACATTTTTCTGGAGAGGGATTAAACTCAGCGAGACTTCATGTTTGTATGTGCGAATCATTCTGAACAAGACCATAATTGCAAACAGGACAGATTTATTAACTTAATTTTCAAAGCCCACATAATCACTCCTTGTTAATACAAGGCAGAAAGGGCAGGGCATGGAGGGACCTTCCCAGAGCCAGCGAGGTGTGGAGTGTCCTGGCTTTGCCTGGGCTCCCCTCGAGGCTGAGCAAGAACCATGTCAGGCTCTTGGGGCTCCTGGGGCTTTTTGGGAGAAACATGATTGGATTTTTAAGTGCTGTCTTGTTAAAAAACCCACTCCTTTTCAGAAATGTATCAGTGTTGATCTTTGTTTAGATTCCAGCAGGTTTCTTTACAGCCAGATTTGTGATTTGGGCAGCTTTGAAAGCGAGAGGAATCCTGATGTTTTCACTCCACATCTTTGGAGTGACAATGCTCTTCTGATTCCTGCCAAGGTACTTAGGAAATATTTTTCAAGAGGCAGAAAAATATTTTGTAGATAATACTTTAATGTAGAAAATGCAAAAAACTTATTCTAGAATAAGTCAGAATTACAAGACTAATTAAAAATTCGAAGGTAGTTAATAGCAGGCTTGAAAGATAGGCATGTAAAATGCAGAGATGGACCTTTGTAAAGTTTTGTCAAGTAAAACTAAAAATACAAAAGACATTTTCGTCAACTTATACATTTTTCTGTATGTTTTTTAGGACTCAGGCCTCTTTACAAGTAACGGTTTATGCTGCTTACTTTTGATAGAAGAAAATTGCATAAGTAATTAAAATTCACTGAAATCCCCCCAAACTACATTTGGTTTCCTCATGTGATGGATGGTATTTATTTTGTAGGTTTATTTTGCAGTAGAATGGCTAATGGTTTATAAATACATGCTGTTCTCCCTGGAGAACAAAGAGTTTGCTTCTACCCTTGAGAGCAACTACAGACACTTGGGGGTTGCATGGGGCAACTGGTGGGGCTTGGGATGCTGTTAAGACAGAGCAAGGGACAAACATGAAGTGCTGCCTCAGAGGGGACACAAAGATGCTTCCTAGAGCTTGGCAAAGGGTTGTGCAGAGTTGTGTGGATTTGGAAAGTAAATGAACTGCTGGGCTGAAATCAAACCTGAAGAAAGTGGTTTATGAGAGCCTGGGTTGGGAGGTTGCTCAGCCTAAGAAATAATGAAAGGAGAATCTCCCCAAGAGCTTCTGCAAACTCATGGTCTTGTCTAAACCTATTCATGGGTTTACAAGAATCTTAACTAAGGGATAATCTTGCATTTCTGCAGGGGAGGGAAAAGATTTGCTCTCTGACAGTTGAATAATAGGACAAAGAAACCTTGTTGATTTGAAAAGGCACCTCTGCAGTAAGAGAGAAATGTGAGGTGTCTTTGTCCTGGAGCACAGAGTAATTAATAGACACAGCGAGGACTTCAGTGGAGCTGTGGTGCAGTCCTGATGGCAAAGCCTGAGTTGGAGCCCTGGGTACTCTGAATTGGGTCAGCTCTGGAGCCTTGTGCCTGGTTCCCCAAACACCTTGGAGCCCTGATTGCGAGGAGTGCTGCGGGCCAGGTACGGCAGTCTGGGAGCACTTTCCATTTTCAGTAAATTAATCCTCTCACAGCATGAAATAAAAAGATCAGAACACGATGTTAAACCTCATTTTGTAGTTTCAATTACTAGAGGATAATTATTTTCTTTTTAAGTCTTGGAAGATGACATGATGTGAATAGTGGGATACCTGCTGCTTGTGCTTTCCTTCCTGGAAGCAGAGGGAGTTCAGCTGGGGGAATGCACAGAATAATCAGGTTTATTTTGGAGCCTGCCAAGGCTCTCTCTCTATCTCTGTCGTCTGGAGAGAAGGGCAGCACTTTTTAATCTTGGGTTTGGTGATTTTGGGCTTCATAAAGGAGGAGTACAAGTACACAGATTGAATTTTGAATGTGGGTTGGGAGCAGCAGAGGGTGGCGAGGGGCTTTGGCCAGTTGTTCAGTGCTAAGCAAACCTGATAGAACAAGGCTTTCATCTTGTTAGCCCTGCTTTGATTTCTGCACAAGTGAACATGAGAGAGCAGTTCACAAGAGTTCTCAAAGAGAATGGCTGTGGTTTTAAAAGTTACTGCAGGCTGGGATTTGAAATATTGCAGGGTTTCTGTGTCTTTGAAGAGAAAACAACAACTGGTGGTTTTCATTGTGTGTATCTGCGTGTGCTGTGTGCATGGCTCCCTTTGGTTGTAGAGGCTTGTTTTTCTCCTTGTAGGTTTTCACAGGATGAACTCCATTGATTCCAAACCAGAAATGTGAGAGAGGATAAAGATGAACATAACAGAAAATAAAAACATCAACAGGTTTGGCTCGGGTAACAGGTTTTGGCGTTGTTAGGATTCAGAAAGCACCACTAGTAACCTAACTGGGAATAAGGAAAGCCTAACTAATGTAATGCAAAAAATTCAGTGCTTCAGAATACCAGTGTAGTGTCTGGAGATGAGAAATTTTTTTCCAACCTCAATGATTCTGTGATTCACCTTGATGTTGCTCTTTGTGAAGGTGAGATGGCTGGAGGCTTTGCTATCATTGTTTTGTGACTGCAGAATAGCAACAGTGTGGTTTATGTGCTACTTTGTGTTAACAATGACTTATCTATAAACCAGAAATGTGTTTCTGTGCCATGTTGCACATTTTTGGTGTTGTTTAGTGTTGGCCCAAAATGTACATTGGAAGCCTCAGCTACTTGAAATTCTAAGCCAAGAATTTCCTAAAAGACTGGCTTTTGTTGCTGTTTTTACCCAACTTATTGGATGCCCAATTTGAGATGCAATAGAGGTGCTTTTCAGAGGGGAGATTTCAGTGTCCTCTGAAAACAAAGACCCTTAAAATGCCTTGAGGTGAGCATGTAAAAATGAGTGAGGTTAAGGAAGGGCTCTTTCGTCATCTAATTCTGTGTGTAATTCCAGGTCATTCTCCCTCTGTAAGACACTGGGCCCTTCGCCTGCCTTGGCCTGTAAGCACAAGTGCTTCTCTCTCTCTGAGAGCAACAAGAGGATGTGGAGGAGCAGATGATCCTCTGCACAGATCTGCTGGTGAACAGAGGGATGGCACTCTGCACAAAACCATTCCTGACACCACAGAACCTTCAACAGCAAATTGCCCCTTTGCTTGTTCTCTTTTGATGAGCAACTCTTGCAACTTGTAACTCTTTCATGTGTTTCCTTATGCACAAAGTCAGAGCAGTGAGAACAGACACAAAGAGGTGTCAGGGCTGTTCAGGAGCTGTGAGAAGGACCTGTGTGCTCAGAAGCCAAGGAAAACCTCAAGAGAGACCCTCTCTCTGCATGCTCTTCTAACTGGGTGTGCGTGAGAGAGGATAAGCCACTGAACTAATTAATTTTCTCCTCTCATCTGTTCTTTGTTCATGCTGAAGTGATTTGTGCAGTGAAATTTGGCTGAGGAAGAGCACTGGCAGATTTCTGCTAATGATGTCACTTCAAAAATGTTGCCATTGAGAGGGTTATTGGGAAACCAGGAGCCACCTAAGCAACATTAGATGTATTGGGCTAATTTAATTCTGGTTTTGGGAGGAATAGTTCACTAAATTGCTAAAGGTGGACAGTCAACTGTGGCAATAAAATCTTTTCCCAAGAATTCATGAAAAGAAGATTATTTTCAAAATCTGTTTCTAGCAATTTGCTCTGTAGATAATTGCTATTGTATCCATTAAGTTAGTTTAAATCTTTATCAAATGATCCATTTTTTAACTGTCCTACAGTGAATAGCACTTAAATTCTTTTTTTATCCCATTAAAGTGCTTTAAGCTCCTATAGAGGTCTAATGCACATAATTGTACTTATTCTGCTGAAGTACACTCAAATCTCTTTCACCCTGTTAAAGCAGTTAAAATGTCCTTGTTCAAGAAGAGTATCAGCTATCCAGAGTAGGCTTGAAATAATATATAGAACTTTTCATCTGTGTGAAGGGCTTTCAGGTTTGATTTCTTCCTCCTCAAGAGCGCTCACAGGGGAGCACCGAAGGCTCTGAAGGTTAAACAGTGGTGGTTGTGCAAATGTGGGTACAAGATTGCTGAGCCATTTTTCCCAAGTCTGGCTTCTGCCTCTGTGTCCACCTGCAGGGGGAAAACAAAGTGCTCAGAAGTCTCATTTGCTTTGTATTTTTCATTTATTTTGATAAACTTTTGGGTTTTTTTTCCATTATTCCTCTGTTTTCTTCTTTGTGTGCTGGTTTCTGTACTGATTTCCCTCCTAGACACTTGCCCATCTACGAACTTGTTGATTCCCCTCTCTCAGATAATAAATTACTATTTTTTCTTCCACTTTACCCATGGTATCTTAGGATGTCTCCAGCTTGTACTTCAGAGTCCAGCTGCACTTCACAAGGGTGTTCCTCTTCCCAGGCTAGCAGGCATTTTCTTTTGTTCTCTAGTTAATTTTTATCCCTCTCCTAACCAGGCCACCTTTCTGCCTGCTCACACCTCTTGTCTGTTTTAAGCTATTTTCTTTCTAGAATATTAAATGTCCTTCATTCCATGCTGAGAGTGAAATCCAGTGTTGATCTGTCCAACCTTACCAGGGGACCGAACTCAGCAGCATGTCTGTGCCCAGCATCACTTGGTGTGTGTTGATGTACCCTGTCTTCCAGCCGAGCTCTGCATTGCTGAGCTGTGACTGTCACTTGTGCTGCTGCTTTATCAGTTTCTCTTCTTTAAAACATGAAGTTCTCTAGAGAGATTTCTGTTTATGAAGCTATGTAAATTGAGGTTTGGAAGCCATAGGAGTGCACTGGGGTTTATTCTCCTTCTCAGATTTGAGCTTGACTATGCTCAGGAGTCAAAAGGTGCTGCCTTCAGTGTTACAAAATGTTGTTGGCTATGTGATCAATGCCATCGTGGCTCTGAGCAAGGGAAGGCATCTTGCCTTCTAAGCTGCTCGTTGAAGGAATCAGCTCTTCTGTGCAGCAGCCATGGTGTGCACAGTCCAAGACTCCCCATGCTGCTGTGTCTAAGCAAACATGCCCCATGGTATGGGGTAGTCCTGCACTGGTGGCTTTGTGCAGTTCAGTGCTGTGGAGCAGATCACTTGTCAGAAGATGTGCCTAAACATGCAATCTCCATATCCAAGACTCCAGTTGAAATGATTGATGTGTTTCATTAACTGATATTGGACTAGGTATGTCTTACTTTTCTCATTTTACAATTAGGAAAAATCAAGATGTTTCCTCAAAGCCTTTGGAGCTTTGATTCTGATGTAATCTCATTGGATCATTTTCGGCCATGTTTAATTAACAAATATTGTAATAACTCTCACAAACATCATTGTGGGAAAGGTCTGTTGGTATTGCTGGATCTCCTCCAGGATTAAGCTATGAACACCCTACTCAGTGTGTCAGTGATTTGCTGCTTGGTTGTGTTTGGTGGGGGCTGTTTTTAAAGCAGTCTAACTTCATTGCTCCCTTAATGAATGTGTTGCCCTTGTATCCTAAAATCCCTATTTTGACTGTAGTAGTAATAGAAGATATAGAAGTAGTTACTTACCTGCAGGGCTGTGTATATGGTAAGAGGAAGAAGACCAACCTTAAAGCCTTTCCTGTATTCTCCAGTAACAAGCCATTACATGCTCAAGATACTTCTCCATAATCACAACATCTTTCCCCAAATGCCTCTTATTTTGCTGGTGTGTTTATTTCATGATCAGCTTTTCTTACTCCCTGACCAACTTTAAAATTTTAGGTTATAATCAACGCCCTTAAGATTTTCCATTATTGTCCTTAGCCCAATTTTGGTGGTGTTAGTTCTGGCCAATGTGACTGATTTCTTGTTTCTGTTTCTGTGCTATGAAACTTTTGTGAAATCAGTTATTATAATCTGTACAGAATTTTGACTGAAGTGCATTTCAGAGCCTTTTTGGTGGGACATAGGCTTATTATTATGAAAATACTTCATATATTAATTTAGACACCAACCGATCTCTTATTTATTCATGTAAGGTAGTAAGATTGAATTATGTTTCTATAAATTTTCTGTGCTTTCTTGGGAACATATAAATTGTTTGGAGCTGTTTGTCACCATTGTTTTGCTCGGACAAAAAGTATTGTGGTGAATTTACTGCATTGTGCCGTGCTGTGTTTGTTAATACTCTATTATATAAACTTAAGCTTGATTGAAAAAGAAATTATTTCTCTGTATGTAGCAACATGATACTGCAGGCTAAGTACCACTTTAACATGGTGAAAGGGAGAGATGCTGCACTGCTTGAAGAAGTGAGTGGAGCCCAGTTTGCTTCTGGTATGCACTTACTGTTTGCCCGTGAGAAGAGGGGCCTGGGAGCACTGAACAGGGGATTAATTGCTAGAATGTTGGTCACCTGGGCCTCGTTAGCCAACTAGATTGGGGGGAAAAACCCAACCACAAAAAACCCAAGGTAGTCATCCCCCTGCCCACCCTGACTGAAATGTCCTGTCTCGGGTACAAGGACACTGTGAAAGGGCAGGCAGGGCTAAAGTGAAGGTAAATGACAGTTTCTACTGTCCCCTCCACCCTTTCATTTTATTGTAGGATTGGACTGGGGTGGTCAGGCACCATTCACAGAACCAATTAGTTTGGAAGGCACCTCTGAGATCATTGAGGCCAACCTATGACCCAACACTACCATGCCAACCAGACCATGGCACTAAGTGCCATGCCCGGTCTTTCCCTGTCACAAAGGCTGTGATGTCACAAGACCCTTGCCTGGCACCCAGGAGATGGGCAAGGCAAAGCAAGGACAGAACCTCTGAGCCACCACTGTGCTGTCCCCAAAGGCTGGGATGGCACAGAATCCCAGGATCCATGAGGTTGGAAGTGGAGCTGAGGATGTGCCGTCCCTGCCCCTGCAGGTGTTGCCAATGTACAAGCCCTGCTGCCGCAGGTGCTTTGAGTGTGGGGTGATGGTGCTGGCCGTTCTCGCTGCTGTTCTGCTGCAGGGGCACAGCTGCAGGGCGTGGGCAATGAGCCACAGGTGTTCCCAGTCACATAGAATTGCTCCCGGCTCCTTCAGGCTCTGCAGGATTGGGCAGCACAGACACCATTGCAGGGGCTCAGCCTCCCTCAGAGATGAGAGCTCCTGGACATCTTCTGTGAATGCTGAGGGAAGCACCGGGCTGTGGAGGTACTGCTGGATCAAATAAGCAAGGTATTTGTATACAGAAAATCATACTTAGAGATGGAAAGTCACACTGGGTTAGTATTCTTACAGGGTTCCACTTCAGTTGTTTTGCTGGGCAGGTTTGTCCTTGGTGTTGCCTTTTTTTAGGTTGGAAAAATTATATAATGAATTTGTTATTATGAATTTCCACACTTGAATAATGTTGTGAAACTGGGATGGTGAGTGCTAACTCGGTGTGATAAGTAAGAAATCCAGTGCTGCAGAACATGTGGCTACTGGGAGCACCAGCTCCTTTGGGAGTGTAGCACCTCTGTGCTGGCTGCTGATCAGTTTGTTTCTTTTAAGGAAAATACTGACCATGTTAGCTCTGCTGGGGGGGAAAAAAAACTCTGACAATGAAAAAGGCAAAGGTGCTTTGTGTTCTGGGATTGGACTGGGTTCAGAGAACACTCACCTCCTGCCACTAAATTTCTGTCTGCTCTTGGACAAAGGTTTCATCTTCTTGCTTTAATGCTCTATTTGTAAAGTTTTGATCATAGGATTTTCATCCTCTTATCCTCTACTTATTCATTTAGAAGCTGGTTCGTTTAGGGCCTGTTTCTTTTGTTTTCAACCCCTAGCACTGAATATGCAGAGAAACCTCTGCTTTTGGGTCCTGTTAATGTGTCTGTGAGAGCATCAGGCTGGCTAAGAGAGCTGAAAACACCATCCCAAGGTTAATGTGAGCTCCCTGCTGTTGTGGACTAGCAACCTGCAGGACAGGGACACGGTGTGATGTGTCCAAAATAATGTGGATGGCAGTTATTTCTTAGGCTGTGACTTCTTGCTTTGTTGGAGTGGTGGTGACAAGTTAGGCTTTCAGGCTTTTCCTGGAATAGTATTAGATGTTGATGTAACTGCAGAAGAAAGAGCTTGCATTTGACATAGGCTGCTGCATTAGAAAGAAAACATTCCTGTAGTTACCCATATGGGTGTGAATTAACTCATCTATAAAATTTAGTGGGTTGCTTCACTTCCAGTTTTGGAAGAGTGAGAGGAAGAGCTGGGTGTCAATAATGCAGTGCAGGTGCCCAGGGATCAGATCCCAAGCTCTACAGAACGTTCCAAGCTGAGCTCTGCTCAGGCAGCTGCAGTTCCCAGTGCTGGATGGATGATTTGCTTTCTTTCAGCTTTTTTTGCATCTTCTAAGGTGGGAATACATTCAGAAATCTAAAAATGCCCAGTAATGATGTGGTGCTTTGGTCACTCTGTGTATTTGCAGTATGTTGGAGCATGTTCAGTATCTGCTGCTGTGCCAGGAGATATTTGGTCCCATGTGCTTCTACTGCAGTAATTATATGTGTGTTAAGCTACAGTTTTGGTCCAGCTGTCACATCTTGGGGAATTGCTTCCCAATCATTGCTGTAAGTAGAGCTAATGGGAAGGAAAGCTGAGGGGTGATGTGTTAGATTCTTTTCTTGACTTATTCCAGGAGGTGGAGTCTGAGGGCCACAGGTGTCTTTCTCTTAAGAGCTCTAAGTTTACATCTTAATGCATGAAGGGAGCTCCACTGGGAATTAATTATCCAGAGTATCAGAAAGGTCTGGGAGGCTGCAGTGTTAACGACTATGAAAACTAGGCAGACTTCCTGGAACAAGGAAGCAGCAGCAGTTACCTTTGACAAGTTCACAAATAAACCATTTTTAATGTGCAAGGCAAAGCTGCCATGCAAAGTCTTCTCAAATTGAGGAAGCTACTGTGATTTATAGGATTGAAATCCTGGGGAAATGTACCAGGATTACTTGATCTGTGAAAAAAAAAAAAGATTACATCCTTCAAATTATGTCATCTTCTGAATCTGAGAAAAAGATTTCAAGATGTGTACAAGGTCTCTGATAAATTGCTACATTTACTTAACCTTGAGGGCTGGGTGATCTGCAGTGTCTCAGATAGGCAAGAAGCAGCTACACATCTTGGCAACACATGGAGGAACCTTTGTATTTCATGACTTTGGAAATTTAAGAAGCAGGAGTGTGTCTAAATTTATTCTTTCAGGTCAGCGAAGGAGCATGCAGGATAAGAGAAATGGGGGCCCTGGTTAATTGCATCATCATTTGATAACAGGATGTAATTAGCACTTTTGAGCAAGGGTGGTGATGGTGGCAGCAGTTATTTACAGAGGACAGCCTGTGCCCCAGTGCTGTAATCTGTCTTGAAATGATTGTACAACTTGCTCATATCACTGTCTCTGCATTTGTATTTTGTTCTGTGAAACAAAGCCACATTTGTTCCCCCTGCTAAAATTAATTTTGTGCCTTCTTATTGCAGTGATCTAGTCAGTGCCTTATTTATTAATCTATTATTGAATTAATAAAGCTAGGTTTAACATTAACAAAAAAAATGCACATTAATGATATCTGTTAAACAAGGCTGGAGGGAAGAAAATAAAACTGGAGGATGTTCCAACTGGATATAAAGGAAAATCAAAGATACCCCTGTAAGAATAATTAAACATTGGAAAAAGAGAGGGTTTGGAATCTATATATGCTGGGGGGTTTCAAAGATCTACTTAGTCTGACCCCGGGTTTGGATTCAGAGTTCCCCTCTGACCTGAATGATTTTATCTTTGGAAGTCCCCAGAAATAGTCAGGAGTCCCTGCTGTGTTAACTTTTGCCTGATACGTGAATGAAGCGATGTAGTTTGGGCTCATCTCATCTCCCTACTTACGTTTTGTCTGCCAGATAGTGCAAAGTCCTAAATTTTGCAGCATTTTTTGGACGTTGGACACTTCTTAGCTGCAGTTATTTTTAATCAAAGTTTCTAAGCAAAATTGTAAACTTGTCTGCAGACTCCCTCCTGATGATATAAGCTTCTTAACTGTAATCCAGATTTTTAATAAAACCACAAACCCACAGCCAAATATATCTCTTGAAGGATTTTTTTTTTTATTTTTTAACCAGTGCTCATGTGCAGTTGGTGCCTCCCAGGCATGATATTAATCCCAATTTACTGTAGTTAATGAATTCACTGACTCCATGGGCATTACTTGCAACAACAGAATAAGAGGCTGGTGATAATTGCAGAATATTTCTTGTTCGCTTCCTCTATTTGCTTGGAGTTGCATGTGTGTTTGTACAACAGTTTGATTTGGTTCTGTGTCAGTGGGAGAGTTAAAACAACAAAGGCAGACCTCACTCAATTTGGTCAATATGCAGCCTGTGTTCAGTGTGAAATGTTCTTGCTGGGATACTAAATTGCTTTTAAACACTCCAAGAACGCTTCTTTCTCTGAAATGTCTTTTACAGCAATTAAGGGTTTGATGGGTGAGTAGTAAAATGGGCATTTAATTTGAGGATTCTTTATTATTCTAATAAAGGGAAAGAGTTTTTAATAATAATGCTCCCTCAGTAAAATCAGTGTAAGTTCTGTGCGAGTTAAATTGTAACAAGCATGACACAAGGTTGTTAAGGTGTATTGATGGATGGGCTGAACTGTTAGCAGAGACTAATGGGAAATAAAAGCAGCAGCGTTCCTGACACAAAAGGCAATGTATATATCTTAAAATCACACAGGAAGAGGAAAATGGATTGGCTATTGGAACCTTTTAGCACAGCACTTGGTGATATTGAAAAGATGTTTAATGGATGTGTTTATTCAGTGAAGTCCTTCACTCAGAAACCCAGGACAGGAGACAACTTTAACTTGAATTCTAGGCATATTTTGAAGTTTATTTCAATGGAGATTAATACCTTCCCAGGTTGAGAGCCCAACTGTTCCCATTTTCTAGTCAAGTATTAGAATTAATTTGGTGTCCCAGATTCAATGAATTTGATTTTCTAGAGCTTTTCAGTAGCCATTTGTCTGCATCCAGAGGACTTACTCATTTCGTGTGTGTGTGCAGTGGAAACAAAGCTCTGCTGTGTAAGCTCATTAAATTGAAAGTGAAGTGGCGAAAAACACACGTGGCTACAGTCACCAAGTTTGGTACTTCCTAATTTTGAATTCAGTGAACTTGAGAACTCATGTCAAACATAGAGAAAGCGCATGGTAGTTGAATTTTGTGTAATGATGTGAAAATGGTATTTTAGGGACTCTTTTGTCTGTTTTTTCCCTGGGAGAAGCCAGCACCGTGGCTGCTCTTTGCTGCTGTTGCTGATAATAATAAGACGACTAAATTGACAGGCTGTGCTATCTTTTCATCTTCCAAGTGGTCCATTATGAGCAGTGCTGTGCAAACAACTGTGACCTTTAACTGTTCCTTGGTGATGGAGGCAGTCTGTAAACATAGATTTTAGGCTGTAGTCTGGAGTGAATAATAAGAACTGCATTTTTCTCTCTTGAAATCCGTGGGGTTCACATGGGGCAAGGTCTCTGTATTGTTACACCTCTGCATAACCCTGCTCTTTGTTACTGCAATACTGAGAGAAGCAACCAAGAAATCCAGCTTGATTCGCAGGGTTTTTTCCAATTCAAAATGAATCTCCCTGCACATTTCCTTGTCATGCAAAGGTCAAGCTTAAGCTCAGCTGTGGTCACTCACAGCAGTGGGGATGCCTCCTTTGGGATGTCCCAGTCTGCTGTGGTTTGGAAGAGAAGGAGGTCCCTGCCCAGCCCTAGGTTTGGCCTCATAACCAGGGAAGTTGTTGAGCAGTCCCCAGTTTACAGCACTTAAGAGACAAGAAGGAGCACAGTAATTCCAAACCAAAGGCAAAATAAATTTCAAAGCTATGTGAACAAAAATAAAAGGGCACAAAGAGCATCCTGCTGGTGCAGATGGATTTCTGATGCTTCCCACATTTCAAGAGGGATATTTTGACACCAGGTCAGAGACAGAGCTGTGGAGTTTGAAATGCAGATGAAGTGCTTTAATAATAAGCACAGGTCATGTGCTCTGTAGGGGAAACTTAAATGCCTGGGATCCATTAAAAACAAAATTGGAAACAACAGATTTGAGTCCCAAGGACCATTCATTACAATATATATTGGAAAGGTTCTGTTTGTGCATCCAGAGCTTAAATTTGACAGGAAGGGTGTGCCTATTTCAATAGGGAAGAAATATTCTCTTCCTCCTTTACAGTTGTTTTACTAATAGCATAGCTTTTTGGTCAGCACTCCAAATTTCAAGACATTTCTGTTTGCTCTTGTATTAAGACCTTCTTAACAGTTTGTTCTTGGGAATCAGACTTCTCTAGAGTATTTTCCTTTGGGATAAGTCTTGTTGTTTTAAGTAAATGAGCTTCTGTGTGTGTCAGGAAGATTGTACAAGTGACTTCTCAGTACAAAGTGATTAAAAGGGAAGGAAATATTACAGTTGCCCATTCATAATGCTTGTTTTATGTCCAGAGACATTATGATGCACTGTGTGGGACACTGAGCTGACAAAGACCTGGATACCCCCTGCTCTTCTGCTCATGCCCTGCTCTATGTCCTTGAGCAAGCGAGTTCCTCACACTTGGTTTGTCATGTCTGCTTAGATTATGAACTCACCAGAGCATGGGCTGTCTCCTGCCAAGTGTGTGAACAGTAGCTGGGACAGCAATGACTCCGTGTTCTCAGTCAGGGGCTCTGAGCACAACAAGAATCCTTATTTATGCTTGTTTATGCTTCTTCAACCCATGCTTTGAAGCTGCAACGTTCTAAGTTAGTGGTGCTGAGTGGAGGTGGGCAAACATTCCCCCCGTCCTGTCATTTCATGCTCTTGTAACAAATCCTCTGGTTCTTGACATCTCTGGAACTTTGAGATACTGGCAGTGGGGACTACTGGATTAATGAATGCATTTACTGAAGAATCCCCAAACGTGGTTTGTTTTGTCCCTTTCGCTCAAAGGCTCAGAGATTCAACAAGCACTTGGAAAAACGTCTTGGTGGGTTTTTCCCCCCCACTTTCCAGTTACTTTGGCATGGGTGGTGGAGGGGGTAAGAGGAAAAAGGTTCATGTATTAAGACAAAATTAAAGATCATAAACATAATTATTTTGACAGTTATAGCTCTTTTTAAGTCATATGATTTTGAAACAAGAGAATAATGCAGATTATCCCTATTACTCTGAGCAAGAAAATTGGTGTAGGTTGTGTTCAATGATCCTGGGTGTGGTGGAACCTGATGGGAAGAGATTCCTTTGTTGCTCTCTGTTGCTCTCCATTCTGATAAGTTGATGATTTTTCTCCCTTCTTGCCTTGTTTCTCTGCCCCTCCCTTCCCTTTTATTTTGATATGCTGAAAAAATGTAATCTTTTGCGCCTTGCTCAAAGAAAATAGAGCTAGTAGTATTTAATATCAAATACAATCACAAACCCAGCAGCCTCATGTATGTTAAAACTACAGTTACTGGTGTGTCTCATCTCTGTGCATGTCTGTTAGATTTGGAGGGTAATATATGAGACAGCTTCAGGACAGTGGATGAAATATAGCTGTAATTGTCTGTGATCAATTGGAGCAATGTAGGTCAAGTAGAAACTGTATCTTGTGGGGCTTTCTCCTCCGGTTTTCTGCTGTTGTCTAATAGAGTATTTCTTGAAAGGAAAAAATCAAAACAGCACAAGCCCAAACCTCTGAAAAATACAACATTCATTTAGTTTGCAGAGAAATGAAGCTTTTTCTCCACCTCTCCTGAGAGTCTGGGTTTAGATTGTTGATATTACTCGTTCTTGTAGTTTCATTGTTTCATCAATCCCTGTGTTTACTAATTTGGAACCCTCTTTAATAATTGTTGCATTTAAAATGGGAATTCAGTTACTCTCCAGAACTAGGGCTTTCTCCACAGTTACCCATCATGGCTGGGACTTCATTAGGTTGTTTTGTTTCCTAAGCCATAACCATTGACATCAGTGGCGTGATATCATCTCAGAATATGCTGTAAATACAGCAGCAGCAGCAGCTAAGGAGTGTGGTTCAATTTTATTCTTATTTATGCCATTGTCAGTCTTCATTAACTCCAATATCTTCCTGAAGGCTGACAGATGGAAGTGTGTGGGTGAATTATGCCCTTAATTTTGCATACAGCAGTAGCCTTAGATGACAGAGTGTGAGAGGTGTCACATACGTGCTCGTTGTAGTCAGCCCTGCTCGTACAAAGTGGAGGTGAGCTGTTGCTACATGACAGCAGTGCTTTGCTCACACTCTGTTTAGATGAACAATTAGGCAGGCTGTAGAAGGAAGAAGAATCAGTTTCTTTAATATATTGCCCAATTTTGCAGTTAACAAAGAAAGGACGGGAGCAAAAAGCTTACATTAAAAATGGTCCCTCCCACAGACTCGGCGTGAAAGATCTGACAACCCAAATATTACTTAGCATTTTAATATTGGAATGAATAAGATCTAATACCTCCATTTTCCTTGGTTTCAGCTTTTGATGGGTCCAATTTCTCTTCAGAACAACAGCCTGATAGGGCATGAATTTATTTTGTACGTTGTGTTTGTGGGTAACAAGAGCTATGTCTTCTTTCTGCACCGGTGTTCACCTACACTTAATTTCACCGGTGCTTTATGGCCATCTTTGACTCAAGCACTGCATCTTTAAAAGCAGATGTGGTGCCTCAAGCAAGTGGAGTCTGATACAGGTTGGTGCCCTGGAGTTGCTGCTGCAAAATAAATACTCAAAAACAAGGGGAAAAAGGAGAGGGGGAAATGTAGTTGCACATAATATTTGACATCTGTTGGTTTGAGTTATGTGAAGCAGAAAAGTGCTGATGAGATTTATTAGGTGGCAAACTGAAGTTGAGCTGTCTGAACATCCCACAGTCTACTACAAAACAGCTGCAGGAAGATGGCTCTTCTTGAAATGCTGCAAATTTGTCAATAATAAAATATGTGCTTTCTTCCTTCTCAGCTTTGGCAGCTCTAGAAAGGGAGGGAGGTTCTTTCAGCTGTTACACACCGTGGCCTTGAGGGTCCTGTTCAAAGGCCAGGCTGGGCTCTCCCATGTGGCTGTGAAAGCCAGATTACTGTTTCCATTTCTCCTGGACCTTGTGTTATGTTGATGAAAGGTGTGCTGGTTGAAGGGAGACTTAACCCACACTTTTCCAAGTGTAGGACACTTCTCATGGGATTTTCTGAGCTCCTGCAAGGAGGCCACTGAGCACTGTGGGGTGCCAGGTGAGGAGCAGACACGTTAGAAGGGAGCATGGGTTGTGGCTGGGCAAAGAAGCATCAGTGTAGATGTAGAGCAAAGCAGTCAGAGCCCCAATAGTTGTCACTTTGGAGGATGTTGTGACTCCCAGGGCTTCAGGGATGGTCCTTGGAGGTAGGCCTGGACTCAGTGACAAGTCTGTTATTGAAGTAAACAAGAAATCCCAAAGGACTCTGGAGAGGAAGCAGTCTGACTGTGTTATTCTTGGGCAAATGCTTCCCTAAATGCATGTTTTTAAGTAAGAAGATATCAAGATACATCGTATTTTTGATTGTTTTTCTTCACTGTACAGAAGTGACTGAAAGGTCTGCTTTGATTTGTGTAAATACTCATTTAATAATTAAATTGCCAGAAACCTAATGCTGTGGGTTTATTGTAATTTAGCAGCTGGCCCTGGGTAAGTGCTGGTATGGGGTCGAATAGTCCAGCCAAGGTGCTTTATTCTCTAGGGGTGAATCTCAGCTAATTCTGTCATTCTGAAGGGGAGATGGAAACTCAGTTGTTGCGTTTAGTGGGGCAGTTCTTGTAATGATACAAGTCCTTAATAATTAAAGATTTGCTTGGAGGATGCAGAGCTGTGCCAGAGCATCTGCATTCATTCCATTCCAATAGGAATCTGTAGTTCTTGAAATAAAAAGACATTTTTAAAGCATTGCATGAAAGTTTGAGAGGTTTTAATGCTGAATCCTGAAGTATTTGGCTCATGAGAGTATAAATGAACGAAACTATTCAACACCTTAGGGCAATGTATTATTTTATTGATCCCAGTTCTACTCTATTATTGTTGCTTAATGAGGAACTAATGTAATTTCTAATGAAGCCACATGGCTGTTAAGTAGAAGAACTAATGTTCAGTTTCCCTTGTGACAAAATATACTCTCTTCAATTAAAATCCAGGAAGTAAAATTAATACCAATGTAAAATTTTGCAAGAGCTAGCGTCAGGACTGAAGCATTTTATTATGTTTATAAATTACTTGGATAATGAGATTGAAGGCAAGTTATTGGAGTATCTGAGCAATCCCTGAACTCAGTGGAGACAACTGAAACAGGGAAATCTGTAGAGGCAGCAGAAAGAATGGGATCTTCCCAATACTCCTACCTGGCATTTTCCTTTTCATGGAGTTGCAAGTCCGAACAGAGCCTGAGTGCCAAACTCTAGAAGCTCTTTTTAGCACAGAATTTGGATAAACTGAGAGATGAGTGAGTCTGCTTTGAACTGAAAAGACTGGTCTGGCTGGCTGTAGTGTAGGATCAGTGTCCTGTTCCTGCAGAGTGTTCAGTGCAGTTCAGATCAGGTGTGGATTGACCCCTTGGGGCAGACCAGGTGGCTCTGAGAGTGCTCTCTGCTCCAGCCCTGCAGCCCATGTTCACTTCTTCTATGGGAATGGTCCTGCTCAGGAAAGAGTTCTCTGCTGCTCCTGCCAGTTCTCTTACTTGTAGCCTCTCTAAAAGATAATATTTGGGCTTTTTTTTCAGGAATGGAACAAATAGGTATCCCCCTTAAATTCAGGGCTGCACCCACCAGCTGTTGAGCAGACCAGCAGCAGAAGGGAATAATTTAAGAGAGGACCCTAAGGAAAAAGAGCTCAGCTCAAAAATTAAGCTCAAATGTTCTGTCTTTTAAAGTGAAAATTATGAGAACAAAGCATCCCTTTCAGGCCCTGTTCATTACAGAATTACAGCTTGGAGGAAGGAGTCTGACACTGTTCAGGTGGATTCCATTTATCTCACAGGTGGAAAACAAAGCTAAAATGGAAGAAGTGCCATTCAAATTAGGGAATAATTTGAGTTAGGAACAACCTCTGAAGGTTTCTTTACTTGCCCTTTTCCAGGACAGGAGGGTCTGCCTTTTTTCCATAATCGTGGTCCTCCCCTGCTAACCATGAATTTTCAGAGATGATGGAGAGCAATGTGGGAGTGATTTTTGTCCTGCTCCCCCAGTGTGGAGGGCAGAGAGGAGCTTAAATCCTACTGCAGGGGAGTTGTTGCTCTGCACATGCTGTGGAGTGGGGAAGGAAGGGACAGTGGAAGGTGCTGGGCCACTGCTGTCACATTACATGCCATGGAATGGTAATGAGGGGACCTCAGCCTGACCAGTTTCCAGCTGTGGCTACTCAGAAGAGTGAAAATTAAACACTGTAGGACAATGAAATATTTAATAAACCAGACTGAAGGTAAATCCCTTTTCATTAGTGCACAGAAAGCACTACTTCATTCAGTGCAGCAGCAATGAAAGGCTACTCTCTCCACCCTTCAGAGAGGTGTCACTCCTGTCGGTGTTTCAGTCATCTGGCCATGGGGTTGTTTTCTCATCCCCTCCTGATGTGGCAACATTGACTCCTTGTGCAAAGTAGAACAGATGTCACAGAAGCAGTAGAGAAAACTTGGATTACTTGGATTAGGAATTACCTAAGGCTGGAAGCATGAGGAATTGTTATTAGCAAGAGCAGTGTTATGTGATCCAGCACTTCCAAGCTGGACAGTCATCCATCTAATTGCTGAGTTGTTCAGTGGAAGCCAGTTCTTAAAGTTGGATGGGCTGAGAATAAATACCCACATAAATTTCCCTGGTTAAAGCCACTTAACCCAAAAGCCTCCCTGAGCTAATTGGAATGAGGATTGCTCCAGATGTCACCTAAAAAAACCACTAAAAGAATGCTTTATTTTTCCATGTCTGTCATTTTTATCAGTAACATGAATTCCCCTCTGCTCTTGTGCTGGAATATTTTTTTTCCAACAGTAAAATGTATAAGCAGTTTACAGCCATGACACTGGGTATGCAAGTCCCCTGGGAAGATCTGAAAGTCTTGGACAAAAATGTTATTCATGGAAATGGTCCTTTTCCTTGCAAGATGGGTCTTGTCGCTGTTGTCCTTTCGAGAAATGGTGAACAGCAATGGACCTTCTCTGCTGCTGTGGGTTTTTTTTAAGGTTTGCTGATATTTGTTTGGTTTTATATGATTTGTGAGAGGGCACCTTGTCAATGCAAATCAATATAACCAGGTATCAGAGGGGACTTGTACCACCAGTCAAACTGTCCTGGTATTGAAACTCAGGTTGAACTGGCACTCCTGAAGCAGCACCAGTGTGGAGATTTGCTCTTCTTGGCCTGCTGCTTGAGAGAAAACCTGCTGGGTGATGGTGACAATTGCAAGGTACCTTCTGCCTCTGTAAAAGGCAAAATTCAGACCTCAGTTAAAATGTTTCCTAAGTTCAGAGGCAGGCTGAGCTTGAAGATATTTTTGTTTGTTTGTGTTGAATGCAGCAATTGCTCTGCAGTATTTAGTGAGGACCTATCAAACCTGCAGGACTTGCAGCAATCAGAGCAAGGTCCTGCCACGCTCTCATTTTTTAGTTTTTACCTTTTATTTGTACACTTAATGTGCTCAGGGTTTGCTCATTTTCCTGCTGACTGCACTGTGTTTTGGAGTGGCACGCTCCTTTCATGCGTAATGGGAGATGCCCATTGTGGATCACTGGTGAGAAAATGTAATGACTCATAGATACTGTGAGGTGCTTTATTGCATGCTAATTTAGATTGCTGCAGTGTAATGATAATTGCTCCTTTATGGAAAGGGCCCCAAGTGCAATCTAAATGAATTCCTACCCTCAGAAAACAAAGGGTAGTGCTAATAGGAAAAAAAACAAACCGAAACAGCAAATTTGAGATGGCTGGCTGCGAGTGGTATTTCTTTTCTTTCCAAGATTCTTAAATCCCAAATAATCATAGTTACTAGAAAAAACGCCCAAGGACCAAACTGGAAGTTTCTGAGCACTACTCAGAATAATACAAAACCAGTTTAAAATAAAGATCCTGTATATCTAAAAGCTGCCAATCATGCCTTGAAGTTTGTTCCTCTGATATATGTTCTTCCTCAGCAAGTAACTCTTCACCAGTGAATGCCATTTTCTTGTCAGCATCCCAGAGAGTTAAGAGCCTGACAAATCATGTGGTTAATGTGCTGACACTGGCAGCACACAATAGGAATGCTCAACACATGCTTGTGAGAGTCCATCACCCCACGAGTGAAGGGAAAAGCCACCAGTGGGCACAGGCCCTCCAGCTGCTGCACCACACAGGGAGTCTCTGCCTACGCCTGTGGGTTTGGCTTTCCCTGCTTAAATTACCAGCATCTTGGGGAAATTGGCCCTATTAAGACCGGTAATTAAAGTTACAATGACAAATGATTAAATACGGTGCCAAGTACAACAAAGCAGTTTTCAAAGCAGGTGTAAATTAGGGTGGCAATTAGATAGCTCAAGTCTTAATAGACAGCTTGGAAAGGAGAAGAGTGATGGAAAGGAGCTGTCCAATAACCGGAGGGTACAGGGACTTTGAGGTGCTGTGATTTTGGCTAACAGTGGTGCTGTGAAGTCCTGGAGCTGTGCTTTGGGGACACTGAAGCAATCTTTCTTCTCTCTGCCCACTGAGAGCTTACTCTGTCACACTCCAGACTGGCAATTTTGGGTATTTGGAGGTTTTTTTGCGTTTTGTTTGCCTCTCTAATAAGTGCCTCCATGCAGAGCTTTCTGGCAGGGCTTCTCTCGCTGTTAACTCTGGCATTTGGCAGAGTTAGCTTTTCCCACTGGGTCTGAAAACCTTTTGACACTTGTTTAGCTCTTCAGTTTTTCTTCCAGCTTCTCATTTTAATTTCTAGTCTGTTCTGTCTACTTTTTAATCTATAATTTTTTAGTAACACATGCTGTAATCATAGGAGGTGTAGCTGTAGACTAAAGATGCCATGTGTTATTGCTGTATTTTCTTGTGGAACAACACTCTCAGCTAAAATGTGTGTTGACATTCACGTGCAGTTAATGAATTATCACTCAGTTGATTGCTTGCCTCAGGAGATCCAGGCCCCTTTGCTTCTGCTGGTTTTCTTTCTTTGAGAGGCAACACGATACTCTTTTCATTACCAACTTTAATCTTTGCTGTGGTTAAATAGATATTTATATAGTACTAGCCAGAAGAACCCCCTCTTGAGCAGAGTGCAGCCATGTACAGTAGTACAGTGGTCTCTGTGCTTTTGCCTGTTTTTCCTAAGGAGCAAACACCTTTTTTTTTTGAAGGTACAGCACTTGAATGAGCCAAATGTGTCAGCATTTAGTAAAGGGAAATTATTACCTTTAGCCTTCATTAGAGAAGATGGGTATTTGGGGTATAGAGCTTTGAAATGTGGGAGTGCAGGAAATGGTTCACTGAGATTCCTCAAGTTTTTCTCATTGTATTATGTAATATTAATTTTTCAGTGGGTCGTGCGTGTCAGTGTTTCCTTCTCCCTTATCCATAACCTATGGTTAGCCCTGGAGCCTCTTTCTCAGGCATTTCCAAGTGCTGCCCATTGCACTGGCTGGCATTTGTGGGGCACTTACTGACACTGGTTCCCAAGCCTGCTGTGCTGGGCATGCTGCCTTTGTGCCGTGAGTTTGGCATTGATTTTATATTAGTGACAGGCTGTGATTTGTTTTAGGAAATCATATAGAGTGTCAGGATTTCCACCATACCTAAGCAATCATACCTGGAATTAACAAAGCATTTCAAATTCTCCAGTGTCCTCAGGAGATTTGGGCTGTGAGAGCCTGTAGCCTCCTGCTTAGTCTCAGTTTACATTATCTTTGCTTCCTTCTTTCTGCTAGAACAAATAACTATCCCACCCCTAATGCTGTAGGGGTGAGTGTCCAGCCCTGGGGCTCGCTCAGGTGGCATCTGTGGCACAGCAATACCAGCTTTAGTCTGACACATGCTTTTTTTATGCAATGTGTGTGTGAAGTGTGGGAGTGGGGCCTGCAAATATCTGATGTTATATTTGGGTTTCAAAAGGCATCTGGAAGGGCAGCCTGAGCTGTTTGTGAGATCCCAACCACTTCGGGATGACAAGGATGTAGAAGGAAGGTAGTCAGGCACAGCTCTGCCTGCTTCATACAGGAAAGGGATGATAAGGTGGCAAATGGAATTAGCAGAGGAAATTGAGGAATGTGCAGGCTCTAGGGCTCAGGTTAGCCCGATCCTAGCACAAGGACCGCTGTCTGTCTGACATCCTGCCCTGTCCAGATTCTAGCAGTGCATGCCATGTGTCCCCCTTTGCATTCAGTTGTGCTCTCCCAGGTTCCTCTGTGCACAGGTGAAAGATCACTGACTTTAATAGAAGAAGAATCTGAGAGAAGAGGTAAAGAACCTGACTGGCTCCAGGCTGGGAATCCCGAGCTGTTCAGCCACATCTAGGACCATGTTCTACTCCCAACAATATCAATCTCCTCCCTACCCCCTGGCAAGAATCTGCCTTTTTGAAGCAGCAAGAAACTCTGTTTCCTCTGCCCATCCCTTCTCTTTGCCCTTCCTTGTGCCAGTGGCAGCAGACTGGCATCCAGGCAGAGGAGGCATTGGGATGTTTGGCAGAGACAGCTGGTTATCCTGCTCCATGTGCATCTCTGGTGGGATCATACTGCAGGGAGCTGCTTCCTCAGAAGATTTCAGAGCTGGGTGACATCTTCCACAGGTCTGGAATGGAATGGAGTAAGAATCTCCTCTAAGAGATGCAAGTGTGTGTGACAGGAGAAATGATTGTGCAGCCCTTGGCAGCACACACAGAGCTCTGGGACTCAGCAAGCTCTGGGTGATGCAGCTGAGGTCCCAGCTGGATAAAGGGCGGAGAAAGCATTGGAAACCATGGGGGGAGACAGCAGGGCAGCTGAGCAGGGCACATGTGGAACTCGTGTTTAACATTGGCATTGGAGCTCTGGGGAGTGGAGAGACAATGTTGCACACTGAGACTGCTGAACACTTGGTGTTCACATTTTTAAATTGGGTTAGAGAACAAATTTGTTAAGAGAATATTTGGTTTTCTGAACACTTTGCTTCTTGTTCCTGTATTGGAAGGCATGGGAAATGCTGTGGATTACGTTTGACCTTTGCGTAGCTGCCTTTGTGTCCCCATGAAGAGGTTCAGTTGCGGTTCATGTGTCAAACTCCGAAGAAAGAATGTTATTTCCAAAATCTCTGACCAATTTGCATTGAGGCTCACAGCAACAAAGACTAAGTTTGCTGCTGAAGAACTTTGACAATCTCTCTCTCTGCAGTTGTAATTGTTGATAAATGTCTCCTGTGGGGATGCAGTGACAACTGTCCCTGATCTCTCCCTGGGTTCCTGAGTTTGAAGTGCAGGACATGAACACGTTGTATTAGTGTGTCAAAGGTGAATTTTCTCCTTGGGCTTTTAAAATCTCATCATTAATATTTTCTACGTACTCATTCTTAGCCCAGCTTATGTCTTCTCTGGGGAAATGAATCACTGGGAGAAAAGCTCTGTGAGAATAGTTCTTGCTTCACTGAAGCCTGTGAGGGGGGTGAGCACACCTGCCAAAGAGTAGAGGTATCCAAGGGAAGGAAAGGCAAAATTTGCCAGGGTAATGACTGTCTTGCTAGGCTACAGCATGCACTCCAGTCTTAAATAAAGAGAAGAGCTTTTAAATGATTTCTGCATGTAATAATTGGGGGATTTTAACATACAATTGCATGTCATCACTCACTTCAGTCTGTGAGAGACTGCTTTTACTCAACAGAGGCACAGCTTTGAATCTTATTGACCTGGGGAATAATGGCATTGCAGCATTTGGAGTGCAGTGATGGGCAGGGCTGGGAGATGTCCTGGAGCACCATGGGCTGCCCCAGCACCAAGTGGGTCCCTGCAAGCCCCGGGACCCAGTGGAATCTATCCCAGGTTTGGCTAGAGCCCTCAGAAGTCTTTAATCCAGAGAGGTCAATTACACTGAAAGTAGTTTTGTTTGTGGGTTTTTTTTTTAGTGTGTTAAAGCCCTAACAGTCCAAATTGACTCTGTTTCTCTATTTGGTAAGCTATAGAAACTTATTGACCTATATCAAACAAAGAAAAGTTAAAACTGGAATCAGGAGAGCTAGGAGCAGCTTATGGGATGAGCTGAACTGCTGTGTATGTAAGTGCACGTGGGTAAATCTCTTCTGGGTCACATCAGAACTTGTAAAAGCTCTGCTCAAAACTCTCTTAAAGTCTGTCTCTCTATTTAAAGAGGAAGCAGGCAGGGGAGCTGCTATAAAATCTGGAAACACTCTTTAAAATTTATTTTATTATTCATCCACTTAGTTATCACGCCCTGATACTTCCTGAGTCCAGGCAAGATCAAGAGAGGGGAATGCCAGCACGCCTTCAGAGGGGAGTTAATGTATTATGCAAGAGGTTTCAGTAGACAGTTCAGACATTTAGGATTCCTACTTGAATGGAACTAAACTGCTAAGCCACACGGAGCTTGTCTAGCCCAGGCTGTGCAGTGCAGCAGCCTGTCATAATAAGTGCCACACGAAATTCTTGGGTATTTAGAATGATGGCCTTCAACTGCACTCATGAGGTATTACCACCAGGATGGTTTTCCTGAATGCCTTGTAAAGTGACACTGTTTGGAGTTTTAGACATGTTGGGTTTTTTCTCTGCTTGAAGATTTATTTCCATTTTCAGTATTAGCTGATTTTTCACAGTGCCCTGATTTATTTTTTTTCCTTGGTGTTGGTTTGTTCTATAAAGTGAAGGCCAATGACATGTCAGGTAAAATGGAATCATAGATTCAGATTGTAAGGGATGTGTGGGGGTCGTCAGGTACAACAGCTCTTCAAAGCAGGGCCGACTACAGAGAACAATTTGTATTATGAGATTTGGATCCAATGAATATCCAGGTGTGGAGCTATCAAAAACCATCTGGAAAACTTCCAATCACTGAAAACCCTGAGACGAGCTCAGCCCAAGGTTGAGGGTTTGATCCCCATATGGGCCATTGCCTTAAGAGTTGACTCGATGATCCTTGTGGGTCCCTTCCACCTCAGAATACCCTGGGAAAATCTTGTATTTCCTTGTGTCCAGCTGAAATTTCCTGGGCTGCAGCCTGGGACTGCTGCCCTTTGCCGTTTTGCCAGGCACCTGAGGGGTCTGCCCCTCTGGTAGAGGTAGATCCCAGTCTGATCTCACCCTTCACCTTCTCCCCCTCCCTCAGCCTCTCCTCATATGTGATGATCTTCGCCCCCCATCATCTTAGTGGCTCTGCTTTAGGATTTCTGCAGCTTAACCTGCTGAGAACTGTGCCCAAGGAGTCTGGTATTGCCACTCTGACTGCTCTGGAACAGAGGAGGGGTCAGCATGCAGAGCTGAGCTGTGCTGGGAGCAGTCCTGCTGCAAAGCTGTGCCTGAAATATTACATTTTAGCTTGTATTTTGTGAATAATTCCAACTTGGACATATCCCTGTGAACTGTTTGAGACCTTGGTATGCCAAAAGAACTCTGGGAAGGTATTGGAAGTGTCCTGTTTGATATTACACAATGTGTTTATTAAAAAAAGAAAAGATAAATATAAGAATTACGTATTGCACAGTGCAGATAGCAGTAGAGGGTACTCAAGAATTATTCATGGAATTTGTAGGATCAATAAAACAATTTCTTATGAAAAGCTACCTCACTGACTTACTAATGCACTTTGTAACCAAAGAGTTACTGCACTGTGCTAAACAGATCTTATTGTAGGAGGCACCTGTAACAACCTCTTTGAAAAATTCCTCATAGGTCTGATATGTCTAATTTTGTAATTTAATTATAATCTCTTAAGCCTGACTAGGGGGGAGTAACTCATAATAATATAGAAGAGTCTGCTGTACATCCAGTCCCAAGTCCTTGTATTCCACAAGCGTTGAGACAACATTTCCCCTTCTCAAAGGGAGTGTTTTTTGAAAGCACAATTCTAGAACTGTGGAGTCATTTTTCCATTAAGTTTTTCCAGGTGGCTGAGATTGGAATATGGGGCTGCATCAGTAAATATTAGCAATGAACACTGTTCCAGCAAGGAGAGGGAGGCTTTAATTAAGGAAAATTGTGACTAAATAGCAATTATAAATGATATTCTTTCCCCATGGATCGAGCACAACATTGCAAGGCACTGATCATCCTGTGTTTCCGGAGAATGATCCATTGAATCAGCACACGTTGCCACCTCATGAATCCATGCTGAAAACACTTGGTCATCAGTGGGAAATTGGAAATGCTGAGTAGTTTGGTTTTTTTCTTTTTTCTTCTTCAGACACAGCATCTCAGAAACATGATGTTTTGAATACTTAATCCATGTGTACTGGACTGAGAGATCCACAGCTCTAAATCTTCTCTTGCCTTAATGTCAGCCCTCTGTATTCACTTGCTGCCTCATTCTTCAGCCTTGGGTGGTGTGATACAGGTGCTTCCAAATAAGAGGTGTCTGCTGGAGTCAGCCTCTTTATGGCTGGAAATTTGATTAGTCACTGACTTGACTTGTATAAAAACTGTACCACCCACAAGTTAGCTTGATTTTTATGATTTTACATAGTGTATATATATAAAAAGCATATTGTATATATATATTTTAGAACAAGGTTTCTGCAATACTAGTAACAAGAGTTAGTCATTATGTAACTGTTAATACACTTGTATATAATGAATCTTTTTCCATATTGAGAAATTGGGGCCCAGAGGTGACAGTGGCTTTTCCTTGGCCACAAAAGGCATCTACAGTATGCTGAAATAGAGCCCAGGTATCTGTGGCTTAGGCTTTAGGCTCGTTCTTGGGGACTGAGGAAGTCATCAATTTCCCTTATCTGACTCCAAATGCTAAAAGGGTGGAAATAACAACATTGGCTGTATTGTGGGGGATTTAATTGTACACTTAAATTGAACAATTTAAGTGAAGAAGAATCCTAATAAAGAGCAATTCCATTCTTAAAACTTTGCTCTTCCTTTCACCCATTTTGGAGACCAAACTTTGTCACTGATGGGATAAGGGCTATAAAAGATGACATTCTTGCCATTATGACAAAAATATTTCCTGTTAGACAGTTTATTGCTAAAATGCAGCTCTAACTCTGTAATAATTGATTATGAATGCTCCTTTTATGAGCTGTTAGAACTGGTATTGCAGACAGTATGTCTGGAATGAAAATATTTTAGCATTTCTAAATACAAATCTGGATCTAAATCAGGCCTATTTCACTATTCTTTCTTGTCACCTTTTATCCTTGTGAGATTTGCAAAAACTACTCAGGGATTTTTGGACACAATGTCCAACTGTTAAATCCAGTGCTCCCCATATTTTGTCAGATGTAAACAGGGGTCCTGTGGTGTGTCCCAGTAATAAGAGGTGCTAATTCTAAAGCCTCATTTGCTGCAATGGCCGGGCATTTCTGGTGTTAGTGATTCCAGTCTTGGTTCCCTGATGCTGCCTGTGGTTGTTGCATGGGATACACGTAAATACTTGGGAGTTCTATGGGTGTAGCTATATTTAATTTTTGTAAGAGGTGTGTGACCAAGAGCTGATATTACTGTATACTTCTAGAAGCAGTAGATTTTATTTTGATCTTTATGGTAGATGGTTTGGGGTTTTTTGTATGTAGGGATTGCTTTGAGTCCACAGTCTAAGTTCTTGAAATAGTTGAAGAACTAGTTAAAGTTGTAAGATCTGAGCCCTTTCTTTTTTGTCTGGTAGAGCCACCATAGATGAAAGGCAGTAAAAATGTGGTTTGTTTCTGATTTAACACAGTCATAATTGCTTTTCCCTTGTCCCACTCCCCCCAGAACCAGCCTTTCACTAGTACTCACTTGTTTGTCTTTGAGCAGTTTGCTCTCCACATGTCCCTCAAGAGTCCTCCAGTTATTTCATGGGTCTGAAAATCTTGGCCAGTCTATGTTGTTCTGCACTTGCAAATCCCTGGCAATCCCAAATCCAAATTCTCGCTGTGTTCTTCTTGACTGGACTCTGTGGTGTTCATCTTCATCAGAGTTGCAGGACTGTCAAAGCAGCAGAAATGATAGTTTGCTTAATTAACCAAGCACTAACCCTGTAAAAGGTGATAGCTTGAAATGCTGAGTGCCTGTTAGATTGGGAGGAGGAGGTAACTGTTGAAATTAGTTTCTGTATAGATCTAAAGCAGAGCTATACATTTCACAGAATTGTTAGAGGACTCATTAAGGCAGACTCGCGGGGTTGGCAGTGTGTCTGCTCAGATTGTGTGTCACTGAAGGGCGTTGGGAAGTACAAAGCTTGTTCCTCTGCTCCAGGGCAAGCTGCAGCTCTCCAGTGCCAGGAGGAATCAATTCTCCTGGTTCAGCTGGCTCACTGTGCTGCTGCTTTCACTGGCTTGTAGTGATGCTTGTTTGATGGAAGTTGTTGGAACGATTGGTGATAAGGCTGTGAGAAGTGACCATCGAAGGGTGAAGGTGTTGAAGTTCCCTTGTAATGGGTTTTTTTCCTGCAGATGAACAAACTGCTGTGTGAAAGGTGGAGAAAGGAAAGTGTTCTGATATTATATTTTCCTTAGTTTGTTCCAATTACTTTTCTAGGCGTTTCAAGAATTCCCCTGTAACATTGAAATTGTTGGATTTGATGTTACCATAGTGGCATAGGATTCTGGAATAATTCCCATTTTTAAAACCAATCCCTACTTAGGCTGTTCACTTTAGCATTCATCTGTCTACCCTTTGCCTCATGTACACCAGGTGTATTGCTAATGGGTAACCAACCCAAGAATTACAGATTGTCAGTGAAATGCAGTTTTCATTGTGAGTTTTCTTCACTTTTTTCCAATGTAACCTCTACCCCAGACCTTTTCACTCAGTGTAGCACTTAATGAATAGAGCAATTATTTATTTTCACAGTGGAGTTTTATTATTAATGCAACCAGTTTCTTTTCCTGACTTAATTACAGTAAGAGAAAATAATTTACCAGGGACTGGTATTAGGTAGATTCCTGCAGTGTAGATGACAGGCCTTGTAGTCAAGTCTTGTCTTATTTCCAAGTCAAAGGGCTTGGATGTGCTTAAGAATATCAAATCTCTGAAGTCTTTATTTTTATTGCTCTTATTTATTCTGATGTAGGTAGTCACAGTTTGTCTCCACAAAGTGCAATAGCTATAAAATACTCAATGAAGTATTTGCTTCTTGGCAGGAGACGGCTACAAACGTGATGGATTAAGCCTAGCGTAGCTGGCATGCAGAGAAATGCAGGGAACACCTTCCTAGAATACAAAGGTGTGCTTGAAGAGCTCGAAATGGGGCGGGTGATGGATATACCCCAGTGCCCAGAACAAAGGCAAGGCTGAGTTATGCACATGCAGCAGATGGACACCCCCTGACTGGGCTGATTTCACCTCTGGTTTTGAACTGAGCTGCTCAAGCCGTTTCTGTGCCTCCCAACGTGGGGTTGCTCCTCTTTGGGGCTGGCAGAGAGGGCTCTGCAGGGCCGGGTCCATGAGCTGAACATGGGGCAGCAGCACATGATGTCATGAGTGTGTTAATGTACCAGGACAAGCTTTAATTCACCCTGGAATGCAGCAGAACCTGGCTATTTATGTTGGACTGGTGTAGAATTCAAATATGCAGGTCTAGAAGATTGTGCCTAGAATACAAACTCCTCTTGGAATACATCCTGAAGCTTAACTCACAATTGTGTTGTGTGTGGTGATCGCTCCTAATGATTTTCCTTCCAAACACCTTGCTCAGTTTAATCCCTTTATTCCCTACATATCCCTTCATCCCTCTTAATCATTTCTCCCTTGGGCTGAGTCCTGTATTCTTGAACGTTCTTAAGGCTAGAACTTAGGGCGTGTTGAGGTCTATTAAGTGTCTAACGTGCTGCCAGGGATGTTTCCCCAGAATTTTGGTCCAAAGGCAGTGATCTTAGAGCTAAGAATGAGATGAAGAGCTAAATTCCTCTCTGCCACACTGGGAAAATACTGTTCCTTCTGGAGCATGGTGAAGGCTGTGCAGGGAATTCTGTTACCCCAGAGTAGCTTTATGGGTAGGTAAAAACCCAGAAGCCTGTGCATTCCTTAAAAAAAAAAAATAAATAAAATACAAAAACTGTCATGTAAAATTCCGAAGAAAAGAGAAGTGAAGAAAACAGTAAATAACACGTTTCCTGAATCGTCTCTAAATGGATTTCTGGCGAGCTGTCGGCTCTTTACGGGCAGTGCCACGAAGGGAAGAGCTCGGGGTTTGCAGCGCGCAAGGCAAACCTGGCAGGATTGAAGGGATGCTTTCCCAAAATCGCGCCGCGGTGGGGACAGATGGAGGGGAGATCCCTGGAGCTGCCCCGTTTCCCGGGGATCCCTGTCCCGATTCCCGGTATCCCCATCCCGATTCCCGGGAATGCCGGCGCCGGTTCCCGAGGCAGCGGCGCCCCCTGCGGGTGGCGGCGGGCGCTGCGGCCGGAGCGGGGCCGGGAGCCGGGATTGACCCCCGGGGCAGGGCTGGCATCCCCGCAATTCCATCCCGCTGCTCCCCCAGCCTCTCCCTCCGCAAAAGGATGAGAAATCCCTGGTGCTTCATTGCCGCTCTTTCGGGTACTGCGCGAAGAGTTTGCTTAGCTGGGCCGTGGAATGTGAAATATAGAGGATAACAGTGGGATAGGAGAGAAGAGAAACACTGAGAGTTCGGTGGGAATTAGAAAGAAAGAGAATAATAGAAGCAAAATGTGGAGATGAAAGTGGTAGTTAAGTTCTTTAAGTTCATTATCAAAGTGGTATCTCAAAACTAGTGGCTGGATTTGAAGATAACAGCAACTATTTATGGAAGAAATAACAGACCAAATAGTAGTATTTTTGTTGTATTTATTAGTGATAAATTTCACAATATTCTCACTCGAGGTTGATCAGGGTAATTTTACTGATGGTAGTATTTATGTAATATTCTGCCACCAAACTATCAACAGTGACTAAAACTCAGGTCAGCGAGGCTTTAATCTCCAGGGGTGACCATAAATCTAGAAGCTAAAAAGCATTTTAGTCTTCTGAATTAAATCACTATTGAGAGGAAGCCTCAAAGCTGCTTGAGTGGCTTTTGATTTGGGAGTGTCAGATTAGGGGAAAGGGGCAGGATTAGGAAGTTGAAAACAACACTCCTGAAGGAAAGAAGTACGTTCAAATATATCACTTAAATCATGGTATTGCATGTTATATCCTCATATTTGCACAGATGAGGGGTGTGGTGGAAGTTGTGGATAAATCTCTGGATAAATACCTCTGTGCCACAGATCTGGCTACGGAGTTGAGTGTTATCCCACCTCTCTAAAATATATTGCTACTTCTCCTCAGGCTTGAGGGTATTAACTTCACTATTTGCTCTCTGTGGTTGTTCCCGTGTAAGTAAAATTTGTTTCCTAAAATGTTCACAAAAAAGGGATGAAGGACGACTGCCAGTACAGACCAAGTAAATGGATTTTCTAAATGGCATTGCTTACTCATGCTGAAAGCTTCTGTGGCATTTAAGTGCCAACAGCTGATGTTAAAAATGGCCCTTAGAAACCAATTTTGAATGTTCAAAAAGTAAGTTTTATGAGTGCTAAAACCTTAGAGGTGAATAATCTTGATCACCGTGTGCTAGCACAGTTATTAACTGGTTCTTTACATATACACAGTAAGGTGCTCTCCTAGCAATGCTTTTACACAAGAGCTGTGCCACTGCAATTAATTAAAGCCAGGGCAGAAATAGATTTTCTGTGTCCTGCTGGGCTCTTTTCTGCCTCCTCCTTCCAGCTGAGGTGATGAGATTTACCAGTCATGCAGTTTGAAACTGGAGAGTGTGCCAAGTGACATTGCCAAACCTATCCCACACCTCTGCATTTGTGTCACACTGATGAGAGAGGGCAGGGAAGTCTGAAAGGTCAGGGATACTTGTGTCCAAGGGCAAATGCAGAGTGGGAAATGGGGGCAAAGAAACAAGAGAAAGGGAGTATTTGCAGATGAACAGCATGAAAAGGATGCAGGTTCCACACTGGCACACAGAAGAGTTACATGGCCTGGCAAAGGTTCCACTTTAGGACACTTGTTCCTCTCCTGGCTGTTGGTGCTGTGAAATAATTCTGGGACTGTTCTTTTATATGAAAACTCTCTTCTGCAATCTTTAGTACAGTTTTCTCTGAATTTACTGGGTCGGGACTGCAGGATCAGGCTCCAAGTTATTAGTAGATTTTTCTTTGTAGGTGAAGATCCAAATACACGCAGGAGCCTGAGCAGCACTAACTTTGTGTGGGTTTAAAAAAGCACTTGGCTATTTTGGACACCTCTATTCTTGTTCACCAGTAGAACTGGAAGTGTGTGGGCAGAGCCTCTCATGCCTCAGCACATTTAGAGAAATTAAGGGTTTGACCCAAGTAATCAGTGAAATAATATGGGAGCATAAATTAAGTGCTGACTTAGTCATTCTAGAGCTGCTCAGATATTTTTGGAGATCTGAATTTAAAGATTAAATCCAAATCCTAAAGAGTTCAGGAATTAAATCTATGTACTTTGCATAAGCAGAAATACTTACTTCCAGCCCCCCAGAGGACCAAATATCCACAGAAACTTAGCAAGGGGGATCTTGGTGAACCGATTCCCAGCATGACACACAGGAGCCTTTTGTGATAATAAATTATATCTTCCAAAGCCCTTTTACTCACAGACTTCTCTTGAAGAGGAACTTACAGATGTGATTCTCCAAGGAGAGGTAGTCACTGTTAGTTTGCTGTTTGATCCATGACTGCACTAGCAAGGCGTGAGTGGATTTTTATTAATTCTCACTAATTGTCCTGCAGTTCTGGGAGCTATAGATTTCCATCCATGAAGATAATTGCCTGTGTCACAATGAAAGATCGCCACAAAAGAAGCATTTCATTCCTTAAATAGTCAATTAATATGTGATTTAAAATACCATCGTTTGTACGTGATAGTGATACTCCAGCAAAGAATTTAGTTACAACAGGAAAAGAGTTACAATGTTCTTAAACAAAATAAGAGCTTGATGAAAAGCTCTGCAGCTTGGTTCCTTCTAAACAGTGTTTGCTCAGAGAGGAGGTGTTTGCCAGTTGAGTTTTAGGACTGATCCTAGTACTGGCATTGTTGCTATCTTCCAGCTGGCATCACCAGGAGCTGGAATCCCAGCTGGAATCCCCCAGCTGTGAGGAGCCTGGGTGGCACTGGAGAGTAGGATTTGGTAGCCAGGCGGATTAGTACCACAACTCTTCATTAGCATTTAGGGTTTCTCAAAAAGGCACCACTCAAAGGTTGTTTGGCCTCTGATTTGTGGCTCAGACGGGGGCAGTAAGTAAATGCTTCTTTTCTTCTAAAAATGCAAAAAGCTGTTTCAGCTCCCTATGCCTCCCACCCTTCTCCTGCACCCCTGGGAGCAGCTGTAGGATGGCGTGCTGGCTGGTGATGTCAGGCTTGGTTCCTAATTCCATGGGGACACTTGTACTGCCATTCTAGTTGTGCTATCTGAAGGACTCCAAGGCTGCCAACACTAGAGACTCCTGGGAAGCAATCGTTTTGGACCCTTGGTCATCAGATTGTCCTAGGAAACACATGCACTGCAAAGCTCTGTGTGACTGCCTCTGATATGTTCTGGCTAACTTTATTTGACTTTTCCAAAGCCTTCCAGGTGAGGCCAAATGCAAACAATATGCAAAACAATATGTTTGCTCTCTGGTGTGACAGCTACTCTTCCTAGCGGGGTGTTGCCTACAACACCAAATTGGGGTTATTCTAAGTTTGAAGCAGGAATGGCTGATGTGTTTTCCTTAAATCATAATTCTAGAAATAAACCCAATTCTGATAGCAATAAAATAATTTGTCCTGGAGTTCCTGTGTCCCTGGCCACTCTTTTGGGTGGTGCTACTTTATGTGGCCCTGGGGGCAGTGAGGAAAGGCTGGCAACGTTCTCTGATAGTTTTTATGCTCAGTGCTGGAGCTCAGGTGAATGAAGCTTGCTGGCTTCTCACTAGAGCATTACAGGTTGAACACGAATCTCCACCTCCAGTTGTGTCCTGTCCTTATTCCAGCAAAGCTCCTGGCTCTGTGTCAGGCAGGAAGGGAGCTGAGTCCACAAATGTGGTGTGAATTCCAGCTTCTCTCAGGTGAATGAAAGGAACACTGGAAGATTTTAATCTGCTTCTGTCTTGGCATTGATTGATGTTCCTGGTTATTTTTCATGTATACACAGGAGAGGCAAATGTAATAAGTGCAGAATGTGAACCACAATGTCTGTTTGGGGATATTAATGGCACAACTTGCCTCTTTCTCTGCTGAGTTTTAGCTCACAGTTGATCCGGCAGAGTCTGATCCAGTCATTAAAGTTTAATGTTCCAAAACTTTTTTCTTCCCATCTGAGATCAGTTCTAATGTAAGATGTGACACTATTGGAGAACGTAATTACAATATCTTTGCTATTTTTTCCACTGTTTTCCCTCCATTTGCCCCTCCTTTTATTTGTGTTGAACTCAGATCTTTGTTACTGCTACAAAACTGAAATTAATCACCCATCTCATTTGTAGCTGCAGGGAGTAAAGAGGACATGGAAAAGCAGGCTATGAAGTGGATTTGGACTAGTGTGATAAGGCAGCTGTAGCTGTAAAATTACTTCTGTTTCCTGTGGAATGTGCTTGTAACTGTTTCTAATCTTTTATTAACTGTGTTGGCTTTTGCTTGTTGTGAACTTTGGTGTAAAGAATCACTGGAGCAGCTTCCCTGTGTCCCCACACTGCAGCTGGAGATGAGTAAGACATTTCCTGCTTGTGTTGTGCTTTGTAGCAAAACACACCTAAAAATGTGCTCTGTCAATATGATTATTTAATGCTCCAGGACTGATGTTTGAGCAGCTCCCAGTGTCTGGCCTTAACCATCCCCCCAATGAACACATTTGTAATTATAAAGGCAGTAATAATTTTCCTGTTTTTTCAATGGAGTGCAAAAGATGAGCACATTTCATCTCAGAAAGCAGGGATTTAAATGTTCTATCTGGAAACCTTTCAAATTGCTCAGTACTTTTAAAATAGTGTCATCTTGCTGTCAGGGCATGATACAGAATGGGAAATTGCTGTGTCTCTGCTCTCGGCAGTGTCAGGGAATCTTTCTGATTGGAGATGTTACATGTAAAATGAAAAAATTAATCAGAGACTTGTTCTGCATCTTCTTTCTCAAACCAAGTTAAAAGCAGGAATTTAATGTGTTATATTAGAGCTAATTTAATTGTTCATAGCAGAAAAGTACCCATCAGCACCTTCTTTTTTGGGTATAACTCACATCCTTGATAGTCATCTTGTAAGAAAAGCTATGAAGCAATTATTTCTCCAGATGTGGATGGGCATGCTTTTACCTTTGTTAGCTTTGATGGGCTGTGCCCTGTTCAGGGACTGCCCCAACTCCTGTGGCACTTGGGTACAAATCATTTTGAGATGTGGCCCTTTCCACCCCTGCTGCCCTGGGGACTCCTCATTTAGTGTCTTTCCAATGACTGACAGATGTGTGTGGAGACATCCCACAAAAAGCCCATTGTAGGTAAAATTTCAGTGTTTTTTGTATCTTTTGTTTAATCAGACACATTATCTTTTGAAATTTGTAATATTTACTTTGGGTTTGCTGTATTGTGTGCTTTGTTTGAAATACTTTTTTTCCCAAATGCACAAATTTGGTACAGCTACTCACTCTTTATCTGTGTTTGAGTTTTAATGATGCTGTTGATGGGTTAAAATTCCCCAAGCCACATACACTCATGTCCCTGTGGAAAGTGGCACTGTGATATGTGTCAAGTCTACAGAAATTTCCTGGGGAATACTGGGAAAACAGGCAACTGCCAGAAGAATTGATGTATTCCACTACTCTTCCCCAAATAATGAGCTTCACTTAGCATAGAGCTGGAGCTGTTTGTGAATATTTGTCAACCAAGATAAAATGTGCCACTCTTCACTTCCACTCCCGTGTGTTCCAGGATCCTGCTCAGGTTCTCTGCTATTCTCATGTTATTTTAAATCTAAAACATTCAGCCCATTTATTATTGGAGGTTGCAACTGAAGCAATACTCAGTGGCCTATAGAGTGTGTACAGAATATCAGTTCTTCTGAGTACTGATATTGGGTTCAGCAGGAATTGCCACTTTATCAAAAAGCCAAAGGAAATAAAGCAAAGGGTTTAAACTTTTTAAGCAATCAATCTTATTTTGCTATCAAGAGTTGTTCTTGCTCCAATTAATGGTGTTAATCTTGACCATGGCAAACTACACCTTGTCCTCCTGCCCAGACAGTGAAATTATCACAGAACTCTTTTCTTTCACTGTTCATGGTTTCTCCAGAATGACAAGTTGCAGTAAAACTGATTGGGTAAGTCCTGGTAAAACTGCCAGTCAGGCAAAATAAATCACTTATAGCCAACCTGTTGCAGTACTGTATGTGGAGCCTCAGTTTTGTATGTTTTTGGTTGATTGGGTTTTAACCCAGTCAAGACTGTTGCAGTGACTTTTTTATTCTTGGTGCATCTTAAATATATTCACTGAGAACTTTTCCTGTTGTACACTCTGTGCCCTGAGCAGAGACAGCCTGGCACAGCCACTCACTTGGCTGGAGCTCAGGGGACATCTCTGAAACCAGATTCAGGCATTTATCAGATGTAGGATGTAGCCCATTCCTTGTGATTTCATCTTAGAACAGCTTTATTTTAATTCAATTTAATTTTAATACGATCTTTAATTTGATCTGGAGTCACAAAAGATTTGCAAGTAAAGTGCCCCTTTGAGGTGTTTTCACTGTTCTTCACTGTGTGGCTGCATGAAAAGACTCAGCCTGTTAAAAAGCTGGTGTTTTCAGCACCTTGGAGAGTTCTCGGAGATGTCCAACTAGGAGGGTTTTGTAAGCTGCTTGTGAAGAAAAGCAGCTTCACCCTTGCCATGGTCTTGATTTGCAAAGGCAGCAAACTCATCGCAGTAAAAGCTCTAAAAAGCCTCAAAGAAAGGTTCTTTAAGTGAGTTGATCCCAAAGTGGATACTCGAAGAAAAGAAGGGTGAAGCATTATTCTACAAATGGAAACCAAAATGGGTGGAATTACTTAATTAGCTGGATTGGGAATTCATGACAGAATCAGTAATTAATTAGACTTTCCAAGTACCAGAATAGCACTTCAGAAAGAGTCAAGCTTCTTTCTTCCCACCTTCTTTATTTGAACATTTTCAGGTATTTTTCCAAGACCTAAAATAGTTTTATTAGTTCCAGTAGGAACATGTATTTATGTCATTAATGCTGGGGTTTGGGGACATGCCAATGCCTTGGTAGTTTGCACCTCTGGAGTATGTCACGAGTTTATAATGATGGTTTTCATTACAATAAACCCAAACTGCAAAAATCTTTTATAACTTATTTGTTCTGCAGTAAAAAGACTGCAGCCCAGATATTTTATAATTTCCTACACTCCATTGTCTGTTAGCAATTAGTCATGTGGATATCCAGTAATAATGCTACATGGAAAAAAAAAATCTCTTATTAAGACTCTAAGTAACTGCTCTTCTCATTCATGTCCCTTTCTCACTTGGCATTTAATAATATTTTTATTGGGAAAGAAGTTTTGCCTGTCCTTTTGATTACTGATGGACTCACTGGTGTTCTAAAATGATTCCTGTTGGTTTGCAAGTGTGATTTGGACAAGCTTGTTTCCCACAGTTTTCACAGACTGACCTATAATAGGTGTTGTACAGTGTAAACACTGTTAATTTAGGTCTGAAGCTTTTAGCCATAGTTCATGTGACATTTTAATGATGGGACTCTTAAATAGATGAATAAACTGGCCCTAAAATAAGCAGAGGCAGAAATGTGCAAACAAATGAGAATATGAATAGCTTTATTAGGTTTGTTGCGTATTTTTTTTTCAGCCTACAGATTTCAGCTCTATTAATAAAACTTCACTGCATTAAAAAACAACAACAAGGCCAAACTTGGCTGTAAGAAACTTAGTTCAGGCAAGCTTTTCCTCTGGGTTCCAGGGGTCCATGTCCAGGCTGTTAGCACCCTCAAGGATGCCCTGTGCATAGCAAGGAGGGAAAAGCACCTCAGGAGCAGCTCTGACATCATTTCATTTCCAGCAGTTGGATGAAAATTTGGAGTCTGTATTTTATGCAAAGAAGTATTGGGCATAATCCTAATTCTGTAGGAATTATGGTGTTTTAGGTAGGCAAGTTTGACTTTCCTGATCACCAGAACAGGTGCTTTCTGAGACTCTTTCGTGTTACTCACTTCTTAGGTTAATTTTCTCTTGATTTGCTTTATATAGTGGCTTATTTAAATGGAAGGGAAAACATCATGGAGCTTTTTTAATATTTTCAATATCTCTATTGACTGATACGCAGGTTAACTGGTTAACAGGTCAATTTGGTGATTGCTGGAAGAAGGAAAGGTAAAAACTGAACTCTCTGAAACTGGTTCTGGTCTGTGCTGGTGGGAACACCCTGATTCCAGGAATTACCCCTGTGTGCTGGGGAAGGGTGATCTGCACCATCATGTGCACTGCAGGAACCTCTCTCTCATGTTGCTGTGATCTCTGGCAACCAAAAATAGAGAAAAAAGTACTGCAAAAACAGTCCAAGTACCACTTTTGCTCAAAGCTTGTGTAATAACAGCCTCCCTGTGTATTAACAGGTGGTCAGAAAAGATGTGTTTGCTTTGGCATCAATATTTGCTGATCTTGAGAATATTTCATTATGGCTTAAATTAGGTTTCACAGTTCAGCTTGATATGCTGAATATTTTTCAGTTGATAATGTTATGGCAGAAGTTTAAATTAACAAATATTTTGATGCTTTATCCTTCTAATAATACCTAATAATTAAGTACCTAGTAGAGAGTTATGAAAAGTTATGGAAAAAAAAAAAAGGTTGAGCTGCCTTTGTTAAATCCTCAGGAATATTTTCTGTACTTGCACTAGATAATCTTGAATCCTTGTCAGAGAGTCAGAAAAGTGAAGAAAATTGGTTTTCCGGTAATGCCTTGGTTAACTTTTTTTAAGGTTCTTCTGAGAACACTGGATTTCCAAGATACTCACTAGACAACTCTGACAAGGTGATAATCACGCTGTGATAACTCTGAGTTTGAGCCTGGTGTTACTCAGTGGAGTAAGAGTGGTGTAAAGTTGCATTAGAGCCCAGCCCTTAATGAACTGTGTAGCTGGAAATGCAGCTGTTTGAGTAGGTTACTCCTCAGAGAGCCACTAAAGGCTTGTTTTCAGACTAACCAAATCAGGTGTCATTATGCAGTCAGCAGCAGGAGGAGCAGAAATTCCCCAAAAGACAAATCACAAACCACAGGACAAAACAAGGGATTTGACTTGGTGAATTTAGAAATTGGAGTTGAGGGTTTGTGCTGGTTCAGATGCTGCCAAAGCTGAGATGAGAATCACAGTGGGAACACTGATGAGACCCAAAGAACTAGAAATCATACATTAGCTACTGAAAATCTCAGCTGGGGTCTAAGGTGTAATGTCTCCAAATTACTTAATAATAAGTTCGTTTTAACATTAAAACAGATGCTGTTTTCTTGTTTGGAGGGGGGGTTTTCATCCTGCAAAAATTTCTGGTGTGCCTTGTGCTTCTTGCTTGGTGCCACAGGTTTTATTAGATGCACAGGTTTCTGAAGAAGTGCAGCATTACTTGGTGCTATCTGGAATGTAAAAAGTTCTATTAATTAAGATAACTACTGAAAAATATTTTGATTGCACAGGGCTCTTTGGGAGCAGAGTAACAAACTGATTCCTTATGGTGTCCACATTTTGATGATGTGGCCACCTGGAAAAATGAGACACTGAATTGAGCTTGTCAGTGCCTGTGGGATAATCCTGTACAGAGAAATGAAACGTGTGATCAGCCTGTAGCCAGCACCTCTGCCTTGTTCATCTGCACAAACCCATGAAGTCTGTGCTTGTATCTCTGCTGTGTGGGTGACTTAATTCATTTACAGAGCTGATGAATGGCTGTAAATGAGTTTTTGGACCCCAACCGAGTGAGAAAGTTTATCTACAAAGCAGGTTTATTAGATCTTGCAGTGACAGTGGAATCCCCTGGAGCCTTTGTAGCCCAGCTTGGTACTGTGCTGAAGGTTTATTTTGTTGCTCTTCGTGCTGTACCCGGTTCTCGTGCAGATTTGTGATGATTACTGTAGATGGCAGCAGAAGCTAAATAAAATACAAAGATTTTAAAAAATAATTAAACCTCTCTCTGGTGGTGTCCTAACTATGGGTTTTGTCTTGGTGCCTGCCAGCTGTTCTCAAGGATTGAAGCAATTATAGGCAGCAGAAGCCAAATTGAGTTATATATTGAATTAAGGTTTCACTCCCAGACAGTTGGGGGGTTTTGTGGCTGTGGCTGTGCTGGTTCTTGGTGGGGACTCTCTCGGAAACTAAAAGCCAATTTTAAAGCTCTCCTGTTGGTCCCTGAATTCCCCCTTCTTCCTCTGTATATGCCACGGTGAGAGAGAAAGAGCAGCAGCAGTTCTTACAAATCATAATGCCTGTGGGAGAACTTTTGTTTCTCCCCCTGTAACGAGGCTGCTGTTTGCTTTCTTTCATTGCAACTCAATTATTTTCCTCTTTTACTTTTGATGTCCTTCCTTGCTCCCTTACTGTAATCAGTGTCCTTGGATGTCCCTTCCTCTCAGTGCTCAGAACACATCAGAAAAAGTGTTATAATGTGCCATTATGCTAATTAGCTGCTTAATGAAACACTGATTTCCTCTTCCCAATCCCCTGGTGTGTATGAGGAGCTCAGGACACTCTCAGGACAGGCCCGGGTCTGTTGGAAGTAGTTACAGGACTTGGAATAGTGGACTGGTCTATAATGGGAAATGACTCCCAATAGTAAGTTCATTACACAAGGCAATTGATGACTTGTAAATAATGAAAGCACATGAAACCCAAATGAGGATGGGTGAACTCGAGAGCAGGATTTAGGGGCAAGCAATAAATAATAAATGTACCAAAAGGTCCATATGTGATTAGCAGAATTGCTTGAAAGGAATGAGCTGTGAGAGCTGGGGTCTGCAGTCTTTGTTTTTACTCTGAAAACCATAAAACTCAATTTTCTGCATGGCAGACATTTAAAATTAGGCAAAAAGTAGTGCATCAAAATGGCTCTGTGCGTTTGAAATACTTCTGAAATCCCTTTATTATGAAAAAGAAGGACAGGAAAGCATGGAACTGCAGTCTGACAATTGTGTTCAATATATGATGAAGGTGGGCACAAAGCTCTAGGTATTAAAGTTTATGAATGTATTAATGCACTGCTTTGGGGGAATTAAACTTTAATATTGATGATAAACCTTCCATAATAAAATGTGTGGAGAGTGAGAGTAAATCTCTCTTGCCAAGTCCCCAAACTATTTAAATAACTGCATGCAAGCTCCAGCATCTCCTGAGATACGTTATAAATGAACTTTTGCATACGAATGTACATTGTGCATAAAGCTGTTTTCCAGCAGAGTTGCTTTCTGCCCAGGAAAAGATACTGTCCCAAATGACTGTACTTTTAAGTGATTGATCTCTGGCATCCCTTGCACAATATTTCTCTCAAGGTACACATCATTCCCTACGCGGAGTTCAGAGCCGGGGGAGAGTTCTCGTTGACTGCTTTGAAATGGTGTGGAATTTCTGCAGTGCCACTCTGATGTTGGGTTTTTTCAGATAACATTATGGAAGAGAGATTCTGAGGCTTGAAAATGTGCAATTTTGAGGAGATACAGGGAATTGTAAGTTACAGTGATCTGGAATGTAGCATCAGACTATTGTTGAACAAGGATGTCTGGAAAGAAAACCACATACTCGTGTTTCCCACCAAACTGGAGCAGGAAAATGTCCTTTTGGTCTCACAGAACTGCATGTTTAAAGGGTGTCAGCAAAACCTCGAGGGAGAAACAAATCTGCTTGTGGTTCTTTGCTCCGTGTCCAAGGCGGGAAGTTCTAGGAGAGAGTCCATTGTGCTTCCCTTGGGGAAAACACTGGGGAGAAAATGTATGGCAAAGAAGGGAAGTTAAAGGAGGCCACCCCAGGAACCAAACCTGACAAAAGAGCTTTGTGAAGATGGTTCCCTCATGCAGAAACACCACACAGAAGTCTCTTGCCTACTGTGGCAACTTGGAATTCAAAAGCTTTGCTTAACAGATGTGGTTTTGTTTATTTTGATACATTGGGTTATTTGGGGTGGTTTATATTTTCGGTTTCTGTAAGTGTGGTGTCTTTGGTACCTGTAAAAAGTCAGCAAAGGTACCCAGAGCTGTGCACGGGTATTAACAGAGAAAAACTTCTCCCTCTTCTTAGCTCACCTTTTTGGGAAATGATGTCCTAATGGCCTTCCAAATGCACAAAATAGCCAGTGGAACATTACAGCCTTTTTATTTATACTTTCGCAAGGAGAAAGGCATTTCTTAATGATGGTATTGAAAGAAATATTTTTTTTAATTTCTGCCTAACAGGAAGACCTTATGTCAGATCAATTCAAGGCATTTTGAAGTAGTCATTGCTATTACTAAAGTTAATCAAAACTTAGTGCCGTGTAAGAAAAATCAATGAGAAACAGATTGAGATGATCTAAGTAAGGATAATTCTGCTGCAGGGCCTCTCTGGCTTCACCCATCAATAGGCAGAAGTTTCATGTGTCTACTGATGTCTTTATTAATCGACTGAGTGCCAAATCCTCCACTTACTGAACCCCATGGATCTGTTTTCAGTCACATGGGAGGGTTGTTTGTGAGCACAATTAAATCTGGATGATTGTGCCCTGCAAAGTGTATAAAATTCATCTACAGGATCTTTCAGAAGTTTCAAAGTGTTTTTAATGCAGGTGCAGTGCAGGGAGTTACAACTAGATCTGGTCTGAAAGGACACTTGCATTGAGACATTGAGAGTTCATTCTGGACGAAAAGCAAAGGGAAGCTGTGTCCACACAAGCGTTTGTGTTTCATTTGGACAAGCCCTGAATTTTGTTCTCTATTGTATATAATTACATTCTTTATATCATTTTGGTCTCTATCACTATATAAAGAATATGCAAATATGTATATCTCAAATATGTAAGTATAATAGACTACAACTATAAATTTATACATCTTATATCTTCCACATCCACAGTATTTTATGTATTCAGTATTTTTATGTCTACTAAGCACCCTATTAAATAGAGTGGTGGTATTTCAAGAAAAGGTCAGACTGCAGAGTGATTTTTGATTAATGGCAGAACCAGGAAAATGTGCGTTCCTTTGACTTTGTGGCATGTCTGTACAGCAGTTGTCATTGTAGGCAAATAATTGGCAATCCCATCTGTTACAAACCAGGATTTAACCTCTGTGCCTCTGTGCCTTCTGACTTTGGGCAGGGTTAGACAGTTATTGACTTGAGGAAATGATTGAAAACAATATTTGCTTAATATACAAATGATTGTCCATTAGATGATCACTTTTTGGTGCTAGTGACCTTTTCTTACAGCTCTCTCTCTAACTGTATGCACACTACCCTGGAATTGAAATATTTGATGGCAGACTGAGTTTCCTAATTAGCTCTCAGTGTTTGTGTCTCCTTCCTGAGGGCTCTTCACTATCCCTGTGCGTGCAGTCGACAGGGAAAACACGTTGTTGCTTTGGCTTGAATCTTTTCCTCTCTCTTTTCTTTAGGGTATGTTTTATTCAATCACTTTGGGAATAGAGCAAAGCTTTAGTTTGCTTTTAATCTGGGGGAATTTGTCATTTCTTCTGACTTCATTTATTTGGGCTCAGGACAGGCAGCAGTTGCTTCTGGCTGGATCATCCATGTGCACCCACTGATCAGCTGAACTCAAACTGCCCAAATGTCTGTGAAGATAGAGCTGATGTCCTAATTAGATGTAGGACAGAAGGAATTTTGTGTGCTGTTGGTAGGCTATGACAAAGGAAAAAGAACTATAGCCTATTTATGAAGTACTGTTCATATTACCAAAGGATTTTGGGGCAGTGGAAACAATTTTACTAAATATGCCTCTTTAAAATTGTTACTCTTGAACTTGCCCTAATTTTACAATTTTGATTATTTTAGGAAACACATTAAATGGTCTTTTAACTCTGCAAGCAGACAACATTCAAAATAGGTAAACAGACACTTATTTGCATGCATTTTACTGTGCATATCAACATGCAGTAAGAGCATACTCAATGGAGTGTAACAGCATCTTCATAGTCATTAGGAACCACTAATGTGTGGTTAAAAAATAATAATTCTGAAGCCCTATTTACCTGATAGATTTAATGGTCCTGATGGAACCATTAGAAGCTGAATAACAAAGCTCTTAAAATGTCCTAAATATTTCTAAAAGACCTAATGGTTCCTAAGGAGCTCCATTTACAGTCAGGCTGGCAAGCTGCAGATGCCACTTAAGAAGCCAAGGCTACATGGGAATAAATAATCCATTTATGCTGCATGGCACCCTGCAGTTGTGGAATAAAGTAAAGCAGCTAAAAGGAAGCTGTCTTCAATAAAAAGTTAAAACTAAGAAAAGACAGGCGTAGCTCCTGTAATCACATAATTTAGACGTGGGTTTCTTCCCATCCTTTCAGGACTGAAGTCTTGTGCCCCAATCAGTCAAATCCCATGGAGGTGGAGGTACCTAAAGCATGGCTGTGGAAGTTCATGCAGCTGCTGTTAAACCTTAAAGGATGAGATATCCTGACATGTTGCATCCAGAAGGGAAGGGAGATCTGTGTTATTGTGAAATCTGTAAGAAATCACTAACAATTTCTTGTTCTTTGTTGCCTCAGGGTAGTGGCAGATCAGTTTAGGTGTTTCTGGACTGTGGGCATTGCCCCCTCAGGTCCTGCTGGCACAGGCTGGTGGTCACTGTGCACTCAGGACAGGGCATGGCTACCCAGGCCAGGGGGACCATGAGGGTCATTGTGCACGACCTGAGTCTCAACCTGCCTGTCTCATGTCCCAGAGTGGATGTCCCACTGTCACTTCAAGTTCCAGCTTCTTAATTCCCTTCCCAGGCTCCTGGAGGGCTCATCCTGCCCAACTGGTGCTCTGAGAAAGGCATCATTTCCTAATGCCCCTTTCCACTTTACCTGCGATACCATTGTCACAAGGTTGCCTTTTTCCTCCACCACATGCCCTGGATTTTTATGAGGGATAATCCCCATTAAATATCAAGATCACTGTAACCTGAGGGCCTTGATCCATGTAATGAAGCCAGGTCCATTTAGGCAAGTGCCTCGGAACGTGAGCTCTTCCTTTTAAGAACATTTTCCCATGCTTAGGAGTTTTCTGCTTTAGCTGCAGATCTTTCTCTCTTACCATGTGAATCATTAAATGTATCACAAATCAATCTCACTTCACTAAAATTGTGTATTTCTTGAAAATGTGTATGATTTCCCACTTTTTCTTTTAAAAGACAGGAGGACCTTTCATTTCTTTTTAATGATCAGTGAGTAGCACGTGAAACCTGCTCTCTGCTGTGACACCAGCAGCACTCCTGGTGTGGCTGAGCAGCTGCTGTGCTTTAGCAGATGCTTGTTTAACCAGATTTAGGCTCTTTATTGTTTTCCCAGCCTCATTCTTCTCCCTGCTGTCTGCTTCCCTTTGTGCTTACAGCATCCCAGACAAGGCTCCCTGCCAAGAACAGAGGAGCCCTGATTGCTGTGTTGAGGCCCCTGTGCATCCCTGCAGTGCAAGGGGTAGCTGTGCAGGTGACTTTGTGCTGCTCAGCCTTGCTGAGACAGCCTCTTCCACTTTAGGACTTGGTGGCTCAAAAGGCACTTAAGTAGGAGAAATTTCAGGTCTCCAGTTCCTACCAAAGAAATATTCTCCTTGATTAATATAAATACCTAATGATTAAGTAGGTCAAAAGATTCTTTAGGCAGTTAAAGGAGTTTTGTTTTTTTTTTAATGGCATGGATACATCCAGGGTTATTTTGTTTTTCTCACACTGTGCTGCTAATGAATATAAAATTAAAATATGCTTGGTATTCAGAGCTCTAAGTGAATAACTGTAGGAAGGCACTGACTTTAGTACAGAACACATCTGATTTTATCAGATTTGAAAGGCAGTTCGTTAGGAAAACCAATCCATACTTGGATGTATATTTCCTTTTAGTTCCCTGATTTCCTTTCCATGTTTGAATTCTCTGGTGACTTTGGTTCCCTGTTCAGCCTTGCACAGGTGAGCAGGGTTTGGAAGGAGGGGAGAACTCTAGCACGTAACTCCCAGCCTCGTGTTTAACATCTCCTGCTCTCCCATGGATAAAACTTGAGGAATGGTGCTGTTGGTAGTGATCGATGAGGTGTATGTAGCATCCAAATGGCAGAGCAATACAGATACTCTGAACAGAACAAGCTAATGCAAGTACAGACTTCTCTGGATCTCATGATAGAGGAAGAGTCTTCTCATTAGTTCGTCTGACTCAAGTATTTCACCTGCTGGCTTGCTATTTCTGGGTTCAAAGCAGGAAAAAAATAAAAGATGGCTAATGTGTTTGCTCTTTGCTGCCTTTAGTTGTTAATTTTGTTTAAAGAGTTATTTCTACAAATAAACCCCCTGTCTGCACCTGTGAGTGTCTCCATCTGCAGCAGCAGCAGTGCTTATTTGAGAAGAGGGGGACAGAGCTGCTGGAGAGCAGTGGCCTTGAGGAATTTGATAGTGGAACAGGGGAAAAGATGTGTTTTCCTGTGTCCTTCACTCAGCTGCTCAGAGAGCCTGGATACAGGACACATCCCAAATCTGCAGCTACAGAGCTGAACTGCATTGGGAGCTTATAATGGGCATGACTGTCTGAATTCTGCAGTTGTCTCTGGCATTATGGGCATCTGAAGGGAGCTGCAACTGGGACTCTGGTGCTGGAGCCAAAAGCTGCCATCTGTGGTCATGCTTTCCAGCCTTGAATTAAATAACCAGCTCCTGAAAGCTGAATAAATAAACCTCATCTTTGGGAATTTTGAAATGACCATTGCACTCAGAAACGTGTCTCTGGTCTGAGGGCTGGCTTGGCTGGGCGTGCATGTGTTTAAAATTACATGGGTATGGAAATCCTTGAAGATTTCATCCACCAGTGTTAAAATATCACAGAAGCAAAGGTGTGTAAATCTGGGGGCATATCTGTCTATAAATATTAATCATTCAGGTGCAATGCCACTTTCGCAGATTGTTGACAAATTCCAGATCTTTCATATTAGAGCTCAACTTCAATTCTTGTCATGCTTCTCCTGCCCAAACTTGTGTAAAATGGCAACTCTTATGCAGTGGCTGTGAGTTAAGGTTGAAAAAATGGAGGTTGCTTAGTATGAGGAGGAGAGAAATTCATGAAGCTGTAGCAGCAGGTTTAGATGCAGGAAAGGTTGCTGCAGATTCAGGTAATGATGATAATGCAGATCCACAGGGAAAAGAGCAAAAGGTAATGGGTTTAAATTGTAGCAAAAGAGAGGGAGATTTGGCATTAATAAAAGCTTTCTAACTGAAATAAATGGAATAAATGACTTAGGGAAAGTGAAATTTTCATAACTGAAGGCTTTTAAAACCAGGTTAGATGCATGGCCCTAAGGAATGACTCGAGTTGTATATCCTCCTTTTTGAAGTTAATTAACTGTCTTATTCTTCTGGCTCCATTGCTTATTTTCTCTCTCTCTTTTTTTTTTTTTTTAAATGTATTTTCTTTTCTTTGATCCTGTTTCTCTCCCTTTTTGATTGTTGCAGTGTTCAGAAAAAGTTCTTGGCCAAAAGTACTATCAAAGGGAAACAGTTTATCAAACACATTGTTTTAAATGGCAGTAAAGCCCCAGATATTTTCTTGGTTACTTATTTTCGTTAAATAATGAAAGACAAGTCTTGTGCTGGCAATTCAAATATGTTCTGTATTTTTTTAAATGAAAGGCAAGCTCTACTTTGAAGTCAGGTTTTTCCACATCCCAGCAGCAATTCTGAAGATGCAGAGCGTGGTCTTTAGATGTGAGCGATGGGAAAACACGGGGCCATGGCTTGGACTGCAGTTGGCAAAGGAAAAGCCAAGCATTGGGATTGTGGTCCTTGGAAGCAGAGCTGCATTCCTGACCAGCACTCATGTCAGAAGGGTCTTAAGAGGGAATCAGATGATTTGTGATCTTCAAGGATTTGGATCTAGTTCAGTCTTGGGCATTTTTGCTTCTTATAAGTAGGTTTAATAGGATGATCTCAGGGCTTTAATTACCATCATACAAGGACAGTGTGGAGGGTATTCAGGACAACAAAATGAATTCGTGTTAAAAAGACCCAAAATAACCAAAAACCCAATGTGAAAACCAGAACCAGTACCACACCTGTTTTGACTTTTAGGATAGGGAAGTATTGACAATTCATTATGTGCTGTGCTTTTGCCTGAGAGCTAGACAGATGTCATGGGGTATGTACAGATAGTTGGGTGGAATTTGGGGTTTAATTACAAGGTGGGAGTTCTCTTTACAGTTTAATTCCTAGGAAATAATTTTATTTAGGGGTTATTTAATGTTTACTGCTACCTATTGCATAGTTGTAGATTTAAAACCTAAAGTCAAGTCTGTTTTTAATTTTACTGTGGATCTGGAGGCTTTGGCCACGTGTTGAGTTGTGTTGAATCTGATGCTTCATCTTCCTGCATCTGCCTGTTGTCTTCTTGGGATCTCCTGTTGCCTTTTATGGGTCTCTTGTTGCCAAACAAGGAATTCAGGAATATGTCAGTGAGGTAAATTACATGGTAGTCTGAATTTGGTAATTCACCTTTTGATTTGAAAAAACAAAGAACTGGTAGGAAATCTGCATGATATAGGTACAGTTTTGAATGTGTCTGGTGGCATCTTTTAAATTCTTTTTTGAATCTTGGAGATGTTGGGGTGGCTTTGAAGACTGTTCAATGCAAACTACACAGAAGGAAAAATCCTTCACTTCTAGAGCCAATGTGAGGAATTAGGGAGAGCCTGTGGGAAATAACTGGACGTGAATAGTTTGATAATTTATTTTAAATGATAACTTATGGTCACAGTGAGCTGAGGTGTTTGAGTTCATGTTAGAGAACCTTCAACACGTGTCAGTTAAAGACAGCCATTCCATCTTGTTTAAACATCATAGACACACTCTGCTGAGTCACTGCCAATGTCTTTATGCAGAACATGCTCTGCCTGTGCCTAAAGAGGGTTATTAAAGAGACTGCTGAGTGCAGAGAGCTTTAACAAAGAGATCTCAGAGTAAACACTGACATTTGTTACTGCCTCTGTGCAGCGCTGCCGAAGGTCCCTGGGAACTTGGGAAATTGAGCTGTCAGATCTATGAAGATAAAATGAAACTTTGTTCTATGGCTTCAGTCCCTTAGGAAAGTTTTTCAGGTCATTTAGCATTAGTATTGCGAGGAGAGCTTATTATTATTTTCCTAAAAATTATTCCCTTTTGTTGATAAATGTAGAGTGACAACTTGGCATTGCTCTCAGCCCAGTTCTGTTTGGTTAAGGCAAAGCCTTAAAGACTGACAAGGCCTTTTGCAAGGCTGGACTGTCCCCAGCAGGGCAGGGTGACTGATGGGTGTCAGATGGATCCACTGCACCAATTGACTTGTAAATTCTAGTTAAGCACATTCACGGGAGGACGTGGCAAGGAAGCCCAAAATGCCCTGGGAGGAAGATGCACGTCTTGCTATTTCCAAGCATAAGCAGAGCTGCTGTTGGAAAAAGAGAAGGATCCAGGGGAACAATGGAATGACAGGGAAGCCAAGGATTGACCCTTTGGATCTGTGGAACTGGGCCTTGTTGAAGATTTTGGCAGTCTGATCCGAGAAGAGGAAAGCTTCAGTGTTTATAATCTCATCTTAACACTTCCTGTGCTGCTGCTGCTGGTTTTTGAGTGAGTTTTTGGAAAATGAATATGTTGTATCACCAAGAAATGCCAGAGATATGCCATTAAAACACAAGTCTCCATCCTGAAAATATTAGTTATAAGTTGGGAAAAAAGCCCAAAAGACTTGTTAATTTTCAGAGTGATTTCAGTTCCATGATTAAGGGCCTGGCAAAGGCAGGGGTAGGACAGCTCTGGCCAGTGTTTGGCTTGCAGGATTCCAACCCTATGGATGTGGGAGAATAGGGCAGCCAGCACCAACGTGCCATATTTCTGTGTTAGCCCCCTTCTGCTGGGGACTCAATTCAGTAGCTTTTCCCTGCTCCTCATTCCCCCTCCCTCATCCATGCAGGCAGAGTGGTGAGGATTGCTGTCCCAGAACAGCCAGGAAGATAGAGCTGGTCGCTGTGCAGCCCGAGGTCATCAAACAGGGAAGAAATGTAACATAGGCTTAGCATTAAAATCATGTTTGCACCTTCAGGCAGCTGCACTGAACACTGGCTGTAGGAGTTTCAGTGCTTATCAGTACTTGGACTGAATATAAAAGGGTATTATGGCTTTTAGTATCAAGCCCCACAATCTGCATGCAGGATTCTTCTCCTTTAAGACAATAATCTCTTTTCTGTTGCTTCCTATGCTCCAGTGCCCGAGGAATGAAAGAGTAAAGGCCAAAAGATGAAACGTGCCAAAATCCACAATTTCTCTGGGCAAGGAGCAAGAAAAAGGCAACCTTTATTACAGAGATGTTATTTCCAAACTGAGTGTTGTTAATGGAAACTTTACTATGTGCAAACAAACCAGTTGTCTTTGGGACATGAATTTGTTGGCTCTGTGCACATATCCTTTCCTCACAGGCACAGCCAATGTTCCTGCCAAACAGGGAGCTCTAACACTGCTGTGAATTTTTTTTAACTAGTCATTTGATTTATAATCCAGTGACTCTAATTTAAGGCTCAGTAAGCCTCAGGTAATGGAGCAGGTCACAAGCAGAGTAACTTCCCATGTAAATTTGGCTTCAGTAAGGAACCAGAGAGCCAGTTTTGTGTTTGTGTTGGCTGCTGAAATGTAGCTCCCCTTGTGTGGGGGGCATTTGGACAAAGCAACACAAGGTCTAAAATACAGTTCACCTTGGGCACTGTCAGAATGTGTGCATGAACATTTGGAGGAGAATTAATTAGATTGTAATGAACTGGTATGGGCTGTCATTGGGTGGTATGAGTGCTGATAGAGAGGCAGAAAGGAGAGAACTGAGTCTTGACACAATTCACTTGTGGCAGAGAAGAGAATGGAGATGGAGTGATAGAACTTTAACTCTGAGACAGAAACCATGTCAGGTTATAACGGAGTATTGGTGCAGAGTCCATCACCAAGGGGAAATTGGTGATAATTCTCACCACACAGCTTTCACTAAAGACTTAGAGAATTGCTAAGTTACTTTTATAAACCAGAAGGAACTACTTTAAATGTTTCTTCTACCCTGTAAGCTTCTTCTAAAATTGTTTAATCCTCCTAAAAGCTTATTTTTAGGGAAATTCTGTCTATTTTGAAAGTATTATAGGTGATCTTTCCTTGAATTGGCTGTCCATTTCAGAAGTGAATTCTCACCTGTCACATACAATTTGGGGCTGGCTAAGAGCCCTCTAGAGCTCTGTCTGCACATCTTCATGCCTTGAAACTAAAACAGCCACAAATTGTTCTGATTCCCAGCTCTGTTCAGGGAGCAGCGAGAGATAAAAGTTTCATTGTGAATAAATAAGAGCATCTTGGGGACTTGAAGCAGGAAGTTTTAGCTTGTGGAGAAGTTGGATTGCAGTGGCTTATTTAGGGCATGATTCAGCATTAGGACTTAAGGAAGGTGTCTGTTATTTAAGGTCTTGAAATAGTGACAAAATGTGTCTGTGGGTTATAGATTTAGATCCATCTGGTTGCTGTGGAATATCCAGGGTTTCCCTTCCACGCAGCCACCTTTGAGGAGACATCTTTAGGAAGAAGGGGTAGGTCCAGCACAGAGGGACATGGAGGGATGTTCTCATTGATTTTTGAATGCAGTCCCATCTTTTTGCTGTGAGTTCTAATACCTTAAAGCACTACAGAGACACTGAAACTTCTGGCAGAGCTCACTGGACTGCTGCTGTTCCAGTTTCCACAACATCTCGTGGCAACAGGCTGACCCCGATGGCACAAAGGAGGGAGGTAGTTGTGGGGAAGTCATACGAAGATTTTGCCTGAATTTCTGTTTTCTGTGCCCCAGGTTGTATTTCAGTGTTTTCCCAGAGCATCTGCCTTCTTTTTTATGCTTACTATATTTTACTGCTGTTTCTCTTGAGCTGACATGTACTGTAGCACATTAGAAATAGCTACATAATTTCATAGCTTGTATCCCTTCATAAACTTCCTGTCCAAAGTATTATTTCTTGCAAGAGGTATAGATTTATTTGTCTTATTTATACAAATTTTAAATTGCCCTCAGGACTCAAGCCATTTATTCTTAAATTGAATCTTATTTATTGTAATCCAGTTCCAACTGATAGAGCATTCCTCATATTATTGTGGCAGAAATAAACACGGAGCTGTAAGTGCTATCTTGGCAGAGAGTTATATGAGCTTGTAATAACTGCATGCAACTGAATTTTCATTTCATTTTTATTTATTGGAGAGCTATCCTAGGATTTTGAATTGATTCCTCACTTTTGTTTGCATTTATATACATTTTTTCAATAAAAGGAAGAAGTCTCTTGTTATTTCAGGCCTCATCAACCTTCCTGGAAAATCACATGAATAACAGTAGTATAAGGAAAATAGAAATACTTAACTGTAGTTTTCTATCCATGCTATGAGAAATCTCTGCTAAAACAGCAAGTGTTCAGAGCAAGGGTGGCTTGGAATTGCAGCTGTGCATTGAAACAACATCCAGAGAACAGCCATTACAGTTATAAAGTATTAACAAATAACAGGTGGTACATGCAAGAGAATTGGTTCTGAACAAAGCAAACCTGGGGTTAAAAGGCACTTGGGAGGAACTCCCCAGGTCCTGGGCAGTGCACAGGCTGCTCTGAGATGGGATGAGGGGAGGTTATGTCCCAAACAGTACAGCACAAGGTGTAATAGAGTAATATTTACAATATATTTCTCCATCAGTCCTCCTCCTTTAAAAGTCATGGATGTCGAATCCATGGCACGCTGTTGTTGGTTGTGGGAAGGCAAAAGGCACATGCTTTGGAAGGCTGGCTGGTGCTGTGTGGCTCCTAAGGGCAGATAAAGCACAGGGCTGGGCCTGGATAAACTGCTGATTTTCCACAGCAGTGAAATATGTATTTTCTGAGTGGAGACTCTGTCATGTCACAGTAGCAGCAGTCCCTGCAGAGGGAACTTCATTGGCATGGAATACAACACAGACTGGGAAAAGGATGTTCTGGTCTGCTTTCTGAAGGACTCCAAAAGATTCTTGTTCATTTTACAAGGAGAGATACCAAATCAAAAGAAGTGAACTTGAGATTCATATAATTGTTCCCAGTTATGTGATGATAATGATAATAATGATTTTCTGAAGTCTGAGTCCTAGAAAACTTACATATAACTCATCTAAGCGTTTTGGGGCAGGAGAATCCAAGGTCTGCATGGTAACATGACATTAATACTGTGCCATTAGCACCTCTGGTGCACAGATTTGTGCATTGCTCCATTCTAACTGGTGCCATAGAATCACATTAAACATATCTTGTAGGGAGAGGATAAGGCAGGTAATAAATTTAAAATATAATCGCTGATTGAAAATTCTGTAGTATAAGAAATCTTTCCATGCCTGGGGAAAAAGTACTGAGGATGCATTCCTGTGTCTGATCTTTTGTCTTTAACTCAGTTAATGAAAACGTTGGATAGTTCATGAATTGAGCATTTCCCGATGGGATGTTTTGGGGGTGGAGAGCCATGGGAGAAGGTTTGGTTTTGGTGAAAACCAGGAGTCATTGGAGACATGATGAGAGTGGTTTTAGAATTACAGCCCAGCTGGGTTTCTCTGAGCTTCCAGCAAGGGCAGAAGCTTTTTCTCTCTTCTCTGAACTCAGCTGAGATGCTGTACTTGGAGCTGTCCCACTGAGCTCAGGGGATGCTAACAAGCTTGTTGCACCCGGGGGCAGGACTCATTCCCCAAGATTTGGGGGATGTCTGCTGCTGTTACAGCGCAAGGGTGAACTCTTCAAACCGAGACACCTCAGGGATGATTATCATTGCTCTGTAGATTCTGTTCCTGATTGTCTTCTAATAGTCCCAGAAAAATGTCCCTGAGAGACCTGTGGGCTCCTGAAAGCTTCTGCCTCAGTAAACGGGCAGTAATTCTGCTCGGGAGATAACAGGCGGTGTCAGACGTGCTCATCTTCACCCTTTTCTTTGTGATTACAGTTTCAAAGTCTTTATTTAACTCTCCACTTGTTTTGTCTTTTCCTTCAACTGAATTTCACAGCAGATCCTGCAGTCATTTACCCACTTCATGGACCATTTGAGGATTAGGAAATACTTAATTCAGTTGAGCAGACAAAGGAATATTCTGGGTTTCTTCTTGCACTGCTTACATTCTTCATCTTTGGGAAATACATCTCCATATTCTTCCCAGGTTTCATCATTCAGGATTTTGAACCTTCTGCTTGGCACATTGAAAAGATAATTTCCTGTTTTAAAAAAGTTTCTTACGTGTCTTTATATTCCTCTTTCCTTCTCTGTGCCTCTGTTAGTGTTTGTATCTGCTCCTTTAACCTCAACAAATCATTTTTTAAAAGTCACTCCTTCCTTATGTTTCTAAACTTTTGGGCTCTTGAATAGCCATGTCAGGCTTCTGTGTTTTTCTACTGTGGAATCTCATTTAACTCATTCAGTTGCAAAAATGAGTGTTTGTATAATTTTCCATGATATAAAATGAAGATGCTTATCCCTTGTAGTAAATCTCACCCTTGTTTCCTGACTCACTGAATCAGTCTATTGGCAGTTCCTGTCACACAACCATTGTCCTTGGCTTGTGATAGTAACATTTCACAGAGAAGTTGACATTAAATAAGATTCAGGGCCATGGATTTCAACAATGAAAAGCATCCTTATATCCAATAAATGACAGATTTTTCTGTGAATTTATATTTCTGAATTTATTCTCAGTAACCTTTGATGGATTCACTGGGTGCTCTCAGTTGGAGTTCCTTTTCACTAGTATACTGTAATAGGTAAATTGTTATACTTTATAAATATACATGCAAATATTAGAGTTGATTAAGTCATATTTTGATTGTTTAGGTGAAATTTGTTCTGCCAGATAAATATAAAGCTGAATACACATAAAGACTAAATATAAAATATTGATCCAGTGCCATTGCTAATCATGGATTGTTTGCCTTTTCACTTGGTCCCTGCTCTAAATGACATGGTTGATTTTGGTTTTCCCTCTGTGTGCAATAGGAATGTATTTGTGCTGGGTAGAGTAGAAAGGGAAGGAATCCCTTTGATAGTTGCCAGATGCACTGAATTGTGGCAAGGCCTTGGACATCCTCAGTGTCAGAGGGAGAATTCTTCTGCTGGAGCACCCTGGGTAGGAGCATCATGCTCTGTGTGCTTGGCAAAAATCATATTCTGGAGCGAAGCTGTGAGATATATATATATATCTGTTAGGGGAAACCAAAATCTGTTCGTGGTTCAAATGGCTCCTGATGTTAAAGCATTTTCTCTAAACTGATTTCAAATTGCTGCCTGCTCAGCCTTGTACATCCTTATGATTTCAGCCCTTTTCAAAAGCCTTCAGGACATTGTTTTATTTCCATTAGAGAAGTCTTACAAAAATGTGGAATCCCCTTTCCAGAATATCTGGATATTTGCTTCATTCAGGAACTTCTGCTGCTTGAGCATTGATTGTCTAGATTGTCTTCTGCTGGGGGAACCAGAGGAAGAAAGAAAAAAAGCCTCTGACCAAAAACTCTTTTGTCTATTTTTATTTGGTAGGCTTGGCACGTTCCTCAACTTCCAACCTAATGGGTGCTAGAGGGACTTGGAATATTCTGGCTGTTATGAAGCTGAGCTCCAATTTTGTCCCAGATAACTCTCCTTCTTGACTCCCTAGTGGCTCAAAATGACTCTGTCAGGGACTCTGCCTTTAGGGAGGGATTGCACCTGAGAAGGGAAGAACACTTGTATTAACCTTATGGAAAAGAACTGCCACAGTGGGGAGAAACATTGACCAGTGCAGCCAGTCCTGTGGCTTTGTAGGTCTTCTATCACAGCCCAGACAACTACAGAGTTCAAGGTAAACTTTACAGGAAAAGGGCATGAAGGTCCAGGACCTGTAGAGTCATCAAAAGCAGGGTTGTGCTATAGTGCAAACCCCTGAAGTATCCCTAAAAGAAAAGAAGGGCTATTTTTGACCGAAAGAGAAATACACTTCTGCTTCAAAATTTTCCCTCCATGAAAGCAGGAGAGAATTTTCAAATTGTTTCCCTCTTCTGATTTCTTGGTTTGAGGGGGAAAAAACACCATCACGCTCTTTCCTTTCCATTCTTTGTCATTCTGCTCAGCATTCCGCTAGAGGAAGGAAAGATTTCATTTTATTACCACTATTTGTTCCTTTTTCCCCATCTCTGGAGCTCCTGCTTGAGGTTGCTCAGCCTTTGTGCATCTGCATCCTTGCAGCACAGAGCTGGGAATCCCCAGAACCTTGGGAGATCCAAGCTCCTTGTGGAATCAGAGCCCTCTACACACAAGGGTCCCCTAACTTTATTTTCTCTTATAAAGCCTTGTGCTGAAAATGTGTGATGATGAGGGACCTGTCTTGGACGTGTTTTTCCAGCCCCAGTCGGTACCTGCAAATAGGCTGGACTGTACCATGCACCACCCTGATTTATGTGAGACATCACGTCTTGATGCCTTCATAGACAGCAACTTAGTGTTTCAGAGGAGTCTGCATGTTACAAAAAGGGCAGCAGGTGTTATTTAGACTCAATTGACCTTGAAATTGATTTCTTTATTTTATGACTTACTGAGAGGAGATTAATACTTTTTTTTTTTTCCTGCAGCCTGAAACAATTTACATGGTAATAGAAGGCATAGTCAGTCAAATAAATTGCTGGAAGTAGTGGTGTTCCAAGAAAGAAAATATGGATCTTACTTGCATTGATTCTTTTTATCCTCAGGGAGTTGCTGAGACTTTTAACTCTGGGGAGAGAATGCCAAAATTTATTTTTCCCATTAAAGGCAGAAGAATGGATAGAAATGTCTGTTAGCTGACATTTACTCCAAACTTTCATTTCGAGGGGTGGGGAGAAGGCTGGGCCCCATCTAAAATTTAGGAAGGGTTTTAACACTCCTTCATGATTTCTCTAAGGGCAAATAGATAGAAAAGGAAATCATAAGAAACTTCTGAAAGCCTGGCATGGACGACTGGCCTTTGTAACAGAACAGGCTCTGATAATAAAACAGCCTGTAAATGGTTGTTGCAATTCCACATTCAAGTCCCAAGCAGAAATTATCTCAAAATACAAATGTTAATGGAAACAAGAGACCTAAAAGAAATTACCTGGAGGAGGCACTGATAGGAACATGAAGTATAGCTCTATAAGAGGGAGAAAGTTTCACTTTATTGTGCTGCTGCAAATGCTGCAGAGCTGAATCCAGGTAATTTCTATTTTCCTGCAGCCTCCAAGCCAAGTGTGTAGTGAAATGATTTGTCAGTGGCATAATGCTTTGCATAACCTGCCCATGTATGAGATATTATGACATATTACCTGCAAATGAGTGTGAATGTAACTCCACAAACCAATTTTTTTGTTTGCTGTAAATACAGAAATGGTGTCTAGCAAAGTGTCTTATATGTGAAAATCATTCTGATGAGAATTAATCTCTTTTGTCTATTGGAAAGCTGCCCCTGAAGCTGCTGTTGCAGCTGCAGTGGGGAGGGATTGTTTGTCTGTGTGACACAGGAGGAGCACAGGGATGTTTGCTGGGTACCAGTCCAAGTGTCTGGCACTCCTGGGGAAGGGACTTGGGCTCTTGTTAACAGGCTTAGATTAGCCTGGACTATTAGAACTCTCTGTTCCCCGAAAAATAACCTTGGCCTGAGGAGTTCTGCTTATTTTGCTTTTCTTCTGTGGCTCAATGTCCCTGGGTTATCACAGGTGGCAAAGAGTTATTAATATGGAGCATCACAAGCTTCCCAAGGAGGTGTCCACATGCACCACCGGGCCAAAGCTGTCTAATTATTTGTTGCAATTCTGTGCAGTGCTTAGAAGGCGAGGGGAAGGGAATGGGCATGGAATACAGATGGTTGAAGGTGCATCCTGCTGCAGGTTGTGTGTGCAGGGGGTGCCCAGCAAAGCAGGAGGGCTCAGATGGGTGTGGGGTGGGAGTGGCAACAGCCAGAGTAGCTCAGGGGAAGGAGCCGAAGGAAGGAGAGTGAAAGGAGTCAACTTGAAGGAAAGCTGAGAAGGTAGAAAGTGCCCAGGTTATCAGTGGTGCAGCAGTGAGTGAGGGGGTGGAGGCACTACTGAATTATCCAGGGATAGGAAACACAGTTTGGGTGGTGGGTTTGTTCAGTGTCAGCCTCAGGTTGAAGCTGCTCACAATGGGCAGCAGTGACTGCTTTGCTTTGTGGGAAATGTGGAATGGGACTGCAGGGATTTGCCTGTGGGGTGGTTTTGATGGGAGTTTGGCATCTATATAGAGCTTTTAAGTCTGTTTCTTGGCATTTCCTATGAAGCAGTTAAAGTTTACAATGGCCAAGCTGAAGGGAGAGCAAGTGATAGTCCTATTTATGCACTGCAGGGACTAGAGGATGCTCTGAGTGAAGACTTGGAGAAGTACTGTCAGCTCCCTGAAATACGATGTGTCCACAGAACCAGAGCACATGTGTAAAGAGAGGATGTAGAAGCTCAGTGGCTGGAGGCATGCTGGATGATAACAATTGAAGCAAGTTCATAGCATGAACTGCCATGGTCAGACCTGCCTCAATTCCAGCTGATCAGACTTGCCTTCCCAACTATTGAGGAGCTTGGCTTTGACATGTAAACCTGATCTTATTGACAGGAAAGGAGGTCAGCCCAGGGAGACCTTTTCAAAAGATAAATATGAACGTGATGGCTGCATTCATTAGGGAAGAGGCAAAAAATTTAACATGCCAACTACTTTTTAACATTTCCTTTTAAAACCTGAACTGTTTTAATCACCAAGTCTTCCACTGGTATTTATTGTGCCTGTATTTAGGTACTGTGG
>JAWWMO010000035.1:3339346-3388587 GCA_035047845.1 Dendrocincla fuliginosa
ACAACTTGCTGAGTGTTGGTTATCAGGGTTACCTTTGCCTGGAGTGGTAATGGTGTGCTGTCTTCACTGAGTTATTACTCTTGGAAAAGCAGATCTCTGGGATAAGTTAACAGAGGTTGACACTTTGAGTTTTTCATTTACTAAAATCAAGTTTTGGTGTTATCTTGCCCAGCAGTAGAGATGATGGCAAGCAATGCCCTGTTCTAGAGCCATCCTTTCTTTCCCTGTCAAAGGTTCTTCTGCCTCTGTGCTTTAGCCAGGGAGGTGAAAGTCAGACCAAATTAAATAAGAATAAACAATTTCCAATAGCAGAAAATTCAAGTGCTAACAAGCAGGTGCATCCAGAGAGCTGCTGAAATGCCAAGTAAGGTTTGATCCATGAATCTTCTTGACCATTCATGGTTCTGGTGTGGACAGAAAAGCTGGGGTTGGACAGGAGCTCAATACAGAGAGGGAAGACGTGTCCAAAGAGAGGATGTGTGTGATTAAAGTGAGTGTAGGGCTTTGCTTTGTGTTCTAACTGCCAAAGGATCAGCCACACTGAGGGCTGAAGGTTCTCAGGTTTCATGCCACACCTCTTCTACCTGGAATATTTAGGAAGGCACCCCATGGGTTACATGGGCTGAAATGGGGTTCTTTCAAAAGGAATTGCAGAACAAGCAAAGGAGAAGAACAAACGCCTTTGCTGCTGTTCATAATCAAACTTTGCTAGTTCTAAATATTGGAATTTAGCAGACTTTCAGGGAGGGGCTTGTGAGCATCCTCAGATTCTAAGAACAAATAAATGGAGATGAAGAAAAAGCAGGAAAAGGCTGTGTCTGCATCAAAGTTGTGTAAAAGCTCCCCTGGAGCTGATGTTTTTCATTGCTGGCACTCCTAAATTGGTTGTGGGGTGGAGGGTGCTCCCATAGGTGGAACACAGAAGACTATGATAAATAAGGTATAAATAAACATTTATACAGCTCTTCTCTAAGCCTCTACTTAGGTAATTCAAGTCAAACTAAAGGGAATGTGAGGATTTTACCTTCCTTGTCCTTTGAGTCTTTTTCTTTGGCTTAGTTTTCAGTTAGGAGTTTCAAAAATGTGCTACTGGAAAACAAATGAACAGAATTATTGACTTGCATAAATATTTGCACAGGCAAGACTCTTAACCATAGTACAGCTGCCCATCAAACCAGCTCTGTTTAGCTGTGTTGTGGGAATCTCACACCATTCATTTTGCTGCTTTTATCCTTCTCTTAGAGGCAAACAAATCAATGCATCATCAGAATGAAAAGTATTTAAAACTGTTAATATTTTCTTTGAGGTTTTTTGCATCTGCCCACATTAAAAATGCTTGCAAAGCATCAGTGCCTGAGATGTAAAAAACTCAAACCAAATCAAACAACAACAAAACCTTGAAACCAGAAAACGTGCTTCTAAAAGGCAGCTATAAAAAGTTTTGAGTGTTCTGATGGATGAGGGATATCAATTAGGACAGCAGTTGTGGCAGGATGGCCAAGCCAGGACTGTGTGTTACAGTAAAGTGGGATCTCATCAGGACACTTGGTTCGGTGGGCTGAGCTCTGGGATGTAAAGCGTGATGACAAGATGCCATCTAGTGACAATTGGTGGGAAATCGTAGCTCATGGTGAGTACAGAAATGTTTGTTCCTCTTTTTGAGGATTCCCAGATTGCTCTTCAGAGCAGAAGTTCAACCACTGTGATGTTCCTCAGAACTTGGTTTTCTGGAAAGGTGTTTTGCACTGGGTTCAGTTTCTGCTGTATTAAACGAGGGTCCCTGGTGCTCAGGTCCTTTGCTTGCCTCTGGGTTTGCTTTGCCAGGGCACTGCCACTGCTGCCTCCCAGCTCACCTGACCTCTCTGGCAAACCTAAAATGTGCTTCGTGGTGACTTTGGTGTAGTGCTCTTACCTGCAGAGACTATACGCACTGATGGTAGAGGAGAAGCTTTACTCAATATAGAACATTCCATTTTAAACTTGTATTTGCATATTTTTTGTTCCTTTTTGAAAGCCTTACATTATTATTTTAAGGTTTCTGCTTAGAAACATCAAAGTTAGTTACTTTTATTGGGAAGCACCAATCTGACAGAGGTTTCAATGAGGTCCCTGCTGTTCAGGTACTACACCACGTGCCCTGTGCTGGCAATAGACATGTGGTTTCCCTGGGGAGACTCAAATCTGGTCTGGAGGATCCTGGGAAAACCATCCTGAGGCAGTTGAATTTTGCTCCAGAAATAATCCTTGTGGGTTCCCTGGGAGTGCTCAGTGACACTCCCTGCCCTCTTGGCTGTATTAACACAAGCGTGCAAGGGAAATGTCCTTTTCTGTTCCTTGTCCTTTGTTCCTCTAATTTTGTACCAAAATACATTTCATGTCATCAATATCAATGATACCAAATTTTAAAGGATCGAATTTTGACATCTAAGGGTTCAAGTCAATAAAGCCCAGCATGTGTCAGGTACCTCCAGAAAATGGCCATAGTTGCCCTCTTCTTATTAACTTAATTGTTCTGATACTCACTGCTCTTCCCCAAAACAGTGGCTGTTTCCAAGATCACTGAAGGGATGATGGCATGAATTCCTCACATCACAGAGAGCTTGGATGTTCTTAACATGAAGCACGTGGATTGCTTGGGAAAGATCAAAGATTTGGCAGCAGGGGAGTGTTCTAGCAGGAGTGTGTGAGCCCCAGAATAAGGGTTTGTGGGTACCTGTTGGAACAGACACAGCTAATAGGAATTTGTACAAACTATGGCAAAAATGAAAATAATTTGCAATGATCCCATTTGGGGATTGTGGCAGTCTGAGTGTGATTAGGGTGATGATCAAATGGCTGAAAGTAGTGTGATCTTGATGTCCTGCCTTGATGTTCGTGCAGTTCCAGGGGAGCTGTGAAGGAAATGTGTGTGTGGAGGGGGAGATTTGCTTCTGAGGAGATGGCCAAATATCCATTTAATGCAGAATAGTATCAAAGAGAAGGCAGGAAGGAATAAACTCCCCAAAGCAATCTGTAGTATTGATGTTTTCAAAAAAGGAAGGGATTAGGAGAGTAATTGAAGCAATTTAAGTTTTGTATGTTGTCCATCGGTGTTTTCCCATTTACATCCTAAGAAAACTGCCAGTAATTTCCTGCCTAAGTAAGATGGAACGTGTTGTTAAGGGCATGACTGTGTTGTACTTGGTGAGCCTTTATTCCAGTATGGCCAGTAACAGGTATTGGAAACCTCTAAGAACAAGCAGATGGGCCTGTTTGTGTGTTCCTAAATTTCCACAGCTTATGACCTAGATATAATGGCTTGGTGGAAATCTTCATTTTTGCCTTTAATAAGTTGTAATAAATATTTTTCCTAAGATTTTCTCTAAACAGCCTTTAAAGGGGCATGTGAAGGCTCTTTAATTCTGTCTTTTGATAACTCACCAGAAAGGGGCTTCTCCTGCTTGAGGAAAATAAAGGGTTTCTAAGTTGCTACTGATTTATTTTAAATTTATATATAACATAGGAAGAAATCTGCTGAATTTTTTCATATGTATACAAAAAGCCATGGTAGAATAATTCAGAATTACAGTCTGTATCTAAGTATCTGTTTAGTGCCACATGATTTTTGATTATGTGAAAGCTGCCAGTGGAATGTTTATAGTGAGTTATAGCTGTTACTAATGCCAAATATTGTCAGAGTAAACTGTGGGTTTGATTAAACATTTCTATAATGAGGCTATCAAGGCCTCAAGCATCTGAAATAGGGAAAACAAATGTGTGAAAGTCCCAGTAAAGAGAAAAGTAAAACTGTGAGGCCTGCAGTGGATGTGCCAGAGTGTGGGTGTTTGTTGGTTCATCTCCATTAATAAAATCATTCACAACTGTAGCAACCAAATGTGAGTCACTGGCAGGAAGGCAAGAAACTGGGACTGGAGAGAGGCTGGAGTGTGATCCACAAACACCCAAAGAGCAGGAAAGAATGGTGATGTCATCTCTCAGTATCTAAAAAAGCTCAAAATGCTTGTTTTAAACCCCTTTTTTTATAAGTAGAGTCACAACTCTGGTATCGCTGGAAAAGTCCTCCCCTACAATGGGGCAACAGGTCTAAAACCAGCATGAATATTTAAAAGCAAGAACTGATGAAACACAAATGCTGAGCAGAGGATGATCAATAAAGGTGGTGTGCAGGAGTGAAGGGAGGCTGACAACCAGGATTACCCACGGGGAGCAGTAATGTGTCCTGGCAGGATGAGCTTACAGGGAGCTCACGGTGAGCTTTGACTGAGTATGAGGAAAAGGTTGAGTTGGTGGTAAAAGCATTGGCAGGGAGAAGACGCCACCCCGTTGCCTCACAAATAAACATCTTCTGGTACCCCCAACGACATAATTATCTGAGATGTTGCAAATCCTTTCTAGCATTCACAGTGCCTGTTTGCTCACTAAAGGAATTCATTCCTACAGAATATTGGAATAATATTGAATATTGAATTGAATATTGAAATATTGAATTGAATATTGAAATATTGAATTGAACTCCACTAGCATCATATACTGAGGCTAATCTTGCCCCTTGGCTCATTGGGAGAGTGCAGGTGGAAAAGTTAATTAAAATTAACTAGAGTCAAATTATCTTTTCAAGCTTGCAAAACAAGTTTTGCCTTTTTTTCCAAGGAAATGCTGTTGTTTTCAAATTTTTTAATATAGAAAACTGGTATTTTTAAACTTAAGAAATAATATTTTTATTTATCAATAAAAGATTTATAACAGTTCTTTACCCTAAATGGGGAGAACAGTCAATAGTTTGACAAAGGTCTTGAAAGGTACTACACCAAAAAAGCAAACGTTGTCAATTTTTTACAAATATTTCCTGCTTTCTGCCTGAAAAGGTTCTGCTGTTTCAAATCAAACTCCATGAAGAGCCCTGTGTTTCAAGGCAGAAGGACATTTTTCATTCTATAGAATTTTTATCCTGGCAAACACACGTGCAGCTGCACAAGGGGCTCTGTGAATTGTCACCCAGAGACAGGTGACACAAACACCCCCAGCTGCACAGCACTGAACTCCTGGCATTTCCATAGGCACAGAAGGATCCTGGTGATGCCTCCTGTGCTGTCTCCATGTGCTTTCTGCAGAGAGTCTATGGGGAGAGCCCAGGGTGGAGGCCAAGGGCAGCCCAGCAGTATTGATAATATTGATATATCCTGTTGGGCAGGGTGAGATGTCACTGCTCTGTCCGTCTGCAGTGTGCCCTGATCACTGGGAGGGAATATTTAAATACATCAGGAAGAGTAGAAGCCACATGTTTTTTACCTCCCTCTGTGTGTGTGTGAAATCCCCCGGTTGTGTGTGATTGGGGTGAAGAGCCACAGCAGCAGATGCCAACTTAGACAAAGTATTTGTCAAAGACACATTTGTAGCCTTCAGGTGTTATGTCTCTAATACCTTGAAAATATTTTAAGACTACACTGTGTGCCTGCTATTAATGTTAATTTTAGGAGTCTTTTTATCTTTTCTCCTGAGTCCTAAATATGTCTTTGTGAATCCCTTTAGCCCTGAACTGACATATCTCTTCCTCTCAGTTAAAAGTACATTCCTTCCCTTGAAAGAACTAGGACAGAACCATTGTCACATCCATATTTCCTGTATTCTCTGATTAAAACTCAGGTGGAAGGCAGGCATGTTTGGATACCCTCTATGCAGCTTGTAGCCACAGGCATTTTACTGCTCTTTTATATACTATGGGAAATAACATCTTGACTAAAAAAGTAATTTATTGCAGCCATGCAACTGGGCTTTGTGCAAGTGAAGCCAGTGCTTTTTTGATGAAAGTATTGCACAAAATTTTCAAAGTTCTCATTAAGGTTGTTGAAGGAACTGTCACAGCTCACACTGGAGTGATGGGTAATTGTAAAAAGTAGCTGCGCTTCATGGGTTTTGTGGTATTTGTGGTAATCTGTGAGGAATTTAAAGGATAAAGCCTCCTTGTGTCTCATGGAATCCCCCAAACCCATGGTTGTGATCTCTGTGCACCTGGGAACAGGTAACCCTTTAGGTCGTACCAGTGGGGTACAAAAAGCAAAGTATTCCTGGCAAACCCCTGAGCTGACCATGCAGTGCCAGGTGTGCTCACACCTCAGAGCTCTGCTCTCTCACGCCAGCAGTCCGTGGGGGCACTGCATCTCTTCCCTCCTCCTGGCCACATGCCCGAGATGTTCCTCTATGAAGGGCTGTTGTTTCAAGCTTTGATCCCTGTAAAGACTTAGCAAGGGCCCACGATGCATCCATTCTGCTTTAGGCTCATGGAAGGTGTTGAAGGGGGCTTGGGATTTGTTTTCTACCCAGAGCTCTGCCTTTTTGAACATTTCTCCTTTCCTGAGGGACTGTTGGGAAGTGTTTTTTGAACAAAACACAACAGATGAGCAAGTTACACCTGAGTTCAACAAGCAAGATAAGGCAGCTTTTGGTGCTGTTTTTTCTCCCTTTGAAAGTAAGTGGGAGGTCATATTTTATTTTTCATAGGAGCAGTTATGTAGGCCCCTGAGCCCAAACTAATAACCAAATCTAATGAGGGAGAGCCCTTCTGCTGCTGCTTTTAACATGCTGCTCCCACGGTTCTGCATTTACCCGTGTAATGTGTTCACGCAGAGGTGTTTGCGCTCTAGCTGCAGCTTGAGACCTGCAGGCATCAGGGTGAGGTTCTGCTTGCTAATCAGGATCAAGTATCAGTGTTTTCTGCAAGTTCTCCGGTTATCTCTGCGCTGTTAGCAGTTTCTGAGCTGGTGTGTGACTAATTTCCCAGTGAATCCAATTTCTCCCTGCTGCTTTGACTATCCCATCACACTGGGAAGCAGATGGTGTGCTGCTCTGCAGCACCCACGTCCAGGAGATGGCATTTGCCAGGATTATCCCAGGTCTCTCTGAAAAGTCATGGAATTCACTAACTGTCTTTGTTTAGGAAGCTGGCCAGTGCATGAAGAGTGGGGTGAAATATCCCACTCCCACCTGTGTGTTGTGAGACTAAACCCACAGTGCTCGTGGTGGGAAGTCCCAGCTGGAGGGAACTGGAGGTGTACAAATCACATCTTCCTAAATGCACAGAATACAAGGAACGCAGAGGAAAACTGATTAGCAAGGCAAGTGGTGTGATTTAGGTTTTGGAATAAACATCACAGCTTGTAAGGTGCTGTGAATGAAGTTAAATTCCCATGTCTCCTTTACAGGGTGAGCTGCAGGCAGAGGAGGTTCTGTCACAGACATTGGGTTAGCAAAGACTGCCTGATCTGGCTGGTATGGCTTCAAAAGTCTTATCTGCAGGTAGAACCCAACAGAACCAAAACCAGGCAAGCAGATGTTTAGCTGTGTTTGCAAAGGCCTGTATTTCATGTGCTCTGTCAAAATAAGGGCATCTCTAATCTGCCTCTTTACACTTGTGAATAATATAACTGAAAATGAGCAGAGTAAATGGAGTAGGATTGCAGAAATCCTGTTCTCCTGTATAGGTGCCCTTTCAGGTGATTCTCTCCCACTGTGATTTTCTTCTTTAATTCCCGAATTGTCTGAGGACTTGTCCTTCTAAATGGAAGTGGGTTACCTGAAGTCCAGGTTCTAAGTGTAAAAACACAGTATTTGAACATCTTTCCCTGCTTCAACTGTACCAATATCTCTATGCTATGGTGCAGTTTTGGTGGACAAAACCTTTCAAACTTCCTTTATTTTTCCAGGATTGGACAGGGGAGCTCAGGGTCCTCAAAGAACAATGTTAATCTATTCCATGCTCTTATTAGAGTGTTTTTTCTGGTCTGTCCATGCCCAGGCTTGGCTGTGCAACATAATCATACTGTCTAGAAAGAGAAACTCTGAAATAGTAAAATCCTGCAATTTGACCTTGACTTCTTGTGGCATGATGTGATTTTTACCAATTCCCAATCAGCTGTATGAGCAGGTTGGCAGAAATGTTGCAGGTGAATTTGCTGTCCCTGTGTTGAGCAATGAAGCTGCTACCCCTGGAGTTAACATGTTCCCCCTGGGGACCATTATGGTGTCAATAGCAATTGGAAAAATTGCTGCAGAGCTAATAAGGACAGGGGAGGATGTTCCTGCCCGTTTCAGTCACCTCCTTTTGGCCCTTCTTCCTTCCTCTGTAGTCCTCTCAGTCTTTTCCAAGCCACTTAAGAGGAAAAGTTCGAGAAGATTTATTTTTGGTGGTATTTCTCTTGCCTAGTTTTGTTTAGGAATGCCAGTTCAAGGTCAGATTAATTGGAATGGATGGCTGAAGATTTTGTTCCTTGGTTTGTAGGAACTTAGACCTGCTGACTTTACAGAGCATTCATTTCTGTGTGTTGGATAATATCTAAATGCTTGGTGCCATCAGCACAGCCAGTTGTTTTTCCTTTAAAATGAGGAAATCACTGAAAGACAACAAAGAAAAAGGAAGATATTTTTTCCTTTTGGTCAAACAAAGCATTGCTAATGCAAGAGCTTCTTTTGTGAATGTGCTGGTGCTCTTTCATAACACAGAGAGGCTGTGTGTGGGTCATGTGTATCTTTTTAAAGAGCTTTTTTAGGGCACTTAAATATTCTGTATTTATGCAGAACTTTGAAGGTTTAGGATTGAGTCCAAGAGCCACAGACATTACCAGTGCATGCTGTGCATGTAGTTAACCTTCAGCTCAGACCTTCTTTCCTCTCAAAGGTCCTCCACTTCAGAAGTCTTGGAGCTTGTGTTCTGTATGTCCCCTATGACCCTAGAGCAGTGCCTTGCTGCTTTTTATGGACTGTGGGTCCTGTTTATCACATCCCTGTTCCAGGAAATCAAGAGAGATACTGTGATGACAGTTTGCCCTCCTCAGCCTTTGAGACCCTGCTGTTCCAGGTGACTCAAATAACTGAGACAAGGCTGTGTTGGTAACACCAGCACAGGGCTCTGGGGCTCTGCAAGCCCCAGCAATGACACTTTGGGTGGCCAGACCAGTCTTGCAGAATACTAAAGAGCAATTCAAAATTCACACACAACTACAGCATGTAAGGAGGTTGGGGAGGTTTTGTTTTGGGGTATTTTTTATCTGAATAGCACAAGGGGAATGGAAAACTCCAGAATTGTGCTGTGGTGGCCACAGTTCCAGCTCAGCTAGTCCAGTTGGCTACTCTGGGGCTGGTCTGTAAGACACAGCAATCATCAGACACTTATTTTAGGACTGGGGTGGGTTTTGCATTAATAAATCTGAGCACAGCTCCTCATGTTTCCTTTCAAGATGCTGACAGGTGCTGTTATACCAGTGACCCTTGTGATCACTTCTATTTCTACCTTTTCAAGACATGTTGCTGTTTCCCAAAGTCAAGGGTGACCTTGCTAACAAACACACAAACTTCTCAGTACGCAGAGAACCTTGCAAGGCTCCTTCTTTTCAGATGCAAATTTCAGAGCTGAACCCATCAAGACAATTAGCAATGCAAAAAGGCCAAGTTCAAGATGAGGAAACAATCAAAGCTTCTCCAAAGGTACAATTTCGTGTTGTAGTCCAACTATGTTCATAGTGTGTTTTCTTTGGTTTCTTTTCTCCCGTCAAAAAAATTGAGATATGACAGAATGTTATTTATCTCGAGAAAATCAGCATTCTACAAGAAGTAGTAATTCTCAGGACATACTGTTTTGCTTTTGAGAAAGCCATGACTTCCAATCTGTTGCAATATTAAAATAGGTAGCTATTTAGTTGTTTAAAGTGAGGGGGAAGTGAAGTTTCTCTTGAATAGGAGCATTTATAATTAGAGAGGTTTGTTGTTTTTTCTTAATACAAGGAGGGAACATGCAGAGGAAAAAGAATTCCAGCTTACAGAAACAGAACAGTTTTCAGAGACGACAATTATGTCCTTAATTTACATCCCTTGACAGCCTTATTATTATAATGGGGCCGTGACAAGGGTCTTTACCCAGTGCACCTTCAGCTTTTGTCTTCAGTCATCACCCAAGTCTGATTCTGAAAGCATGTTCTTCTCTCACAAAGGTTTCATTCTTTGAAGATACTTGAACATGTTGAAAAGATTGTTGAAATTTTGGATACCATGATGAACTAATTGTGGTGTGTAGGATGTGATGTGAGGGTACTGCTGGGATGTTACTGCTGCTGTGTCTCTGTTCAGAACAGTTTTATTGTTAATCCATGCTTTTTCCCCTGTTTTTATCAGTCAATTTGCCATTGTAACTTCATCTTGTAAGCACTTCAGAGGGATGATGTTACCTTGGGTTTGGGGCTTGGCACCACTGGGTTTTGATTGTTGATTGAAATAAGACACTCAAATAATCAGAATGTTATCAGGAGATACAGATGCTCATTTTAAGGATTTGGGTTGTTTTTTTTCACTTGCTTATTCCTACTTTAATTCACTTGCTATGCTCCGTGAATGTGGAGTTTTGCATCTCTGGGCCTCTCTTCCAGTGTTTGACCATATTCCTGAGGAAATTAGTTTTCCTTCTGTGTAGTCAGAGGTTCCTGTGTGTTCCAGGCTGTGTCTGGTGTCTCCTGTCCTGTGCCCCCACGTGCAGCCCTGGCTCTGTCCTGCCCAAACCCTGCCACGGCTCCCATCAGGGCAGGACAGTCCCAGTTCTCTGTCCCTCCAGAGTCCTCAGTGCTGCAGCCCCTGACCCTTCATGGCCTGTGCTGTCCCAGTGTCTGTCTTGTGCCCCAAACTGGGCACACTGGTTTCACAAGTGCTGAACATGAGAAGGATCGTTTCTCTCAACCTGCAGGCCCAGATCTTGCTGGTCCAGCTTGTGGCACCTTCCTAACAGCCAGGAAAATACTAAAATTTCCTTTTGTTTGCCAGTCCTGAGCAGCCAGGCCTTTCTAGCAGTTCTTGGAATCACAGGATACTTTGCTTTTTAACCTTTTTTTTTTTTTTTTCATTCAGGCAATTTCTACTCCCAACTATCATTGGAACACTTGAGATAGAGAGCCAAGAGCTCAGGGAACAGATGTCAACTGAAGGTCATCTTTAATCTTATATATATGACTTTGAAGCTACTTGTAACCCCTGTGGGAATTCTGAAGATGCTTTCCAGTTTTGGATGTGTCATCTCATGAGGGAGCTGAGGCTTGGCCTGGCTCTCAGACCCTCATAAGCCATGGTGCAGGTACCTCTTGAGGGTGTGAGTGGATGGTCTTCCTTCTTCTGACTCAGAGGCAAAGCACGGAGTAACCTTTGGGTTCAGAAATGTCTTTCCCACCACCAGTTCTGTTCCCTCAGCCTGGGCATGTTAAGCAGAGCTCCCCATGAAACCCTGCATCTGTCTTTGCTCAGCAAAGGATGAGGATGTTCAAATAAGCTAAATTAGGAGGGTAAATGATAACAAGAAGCCAGTTCAGTGCTCGGTGCCCTGAGGGATTTTTTGGTGTAGCATTGACACAAACCTAGAGGCTGTACATTGTTTAAAACCCTAAACTAGAGGCTGTACCTTTCTTAAAACTCAAACCTAAAGGCTATACTTTACTTAAACCCCAAACCTGGGGGCTGTGCCTTTCTTAAAACTCAAACCTAGGGGCTGTGCCTTACCTAAAACTCAAACCTGGGGGCTGTGCCTTACCTAAAACTCAAACCTGGGGGCTGTGCCTTACCTAAAACTCAAACCTAGGGGCTGTACCTTTCTTAAAACTCAAACCTAGGGGCTATACCTTTCTTAAAACTCAAACCTAGGGGCTATACCTTACCTAAACCTCAAACCTGGGGGCTGTACCATAATCAAAACTGACACTTAGCTGCTATACCTTTCTTAAAACTCAACCCCAGCTGCTTTGCCTCTGCCAGTGCAGAGGTGCAGTGTGGTGGATCTGATTGGGGCTGGGAGCAGGTTCTCCATCACCCTGCCATGGTCACCAGGCCCACGTAGAACAGAGCTGAGAGGGAGCACAATGAAAGCCACCGGTTTGAAAGTGCAGAGCTGAAAAAATACACAGCTTCCTGCAATTAAATGTGGAGGAATTAATTATAGGGGGGAGAAATCAATTCGCTTTTGAGTTTCAGGAATGATTTTTAAATGTGGGAAAGGATGTTAATCACGGCAGTAATGATATTTGGGAAAGCTTATTTAGTGCTGTTAGCTGGCTGAATAAACAATAATGCACAATGTTTATCTCTCAATCCATCACTCAGTTGTTCCCACTGTCTCTTTCTCTCTCTTTTCCCCCAGTGTGATATTTTTGTGTTTCAAAACAAAGGCTCTCACTTCTTTCCATGTGAACATTTAAAATATGCCAAATGCAAATCCAGCCCCTAATGTCAGTCAGGCTGCTGAACACCCAGCTCCTCTCCGAGCAGAATGGTGCAGGATTGTTTGCTAAAGAGCATTTCCAAATGCATTGTAATTGCAGGGGAAATAAGGTACCTAATTTGGATACTACTCACTTGGACCTATAGAGATGGCACTTCGTTACTCTCTCGGTGTACCTGCCCTGCCTTCCCCAGATTTTATTCTGCTCTAGCTGTGGTAGAACTCTTGTTCTTTTAGCTTTTTCATAGCAAAAAAAGTAGGGTAAGTTTTCCTTTATTTTGTTTCTTTTCCAGCAGCTTGTGATCTGTGAAAGCAAAAGGATTTGACAAGAGCTGTCTCCCCAAAATTCTAATTTTTCACCTTTCTGAACTTCCAGCATTCTACAAATGACCAAATATTGAACTCTCAAGTTATCTTTACTCTGCCTGCAATTCTAAGTCTGCATATGGAATATAAATCCATGGAAAAATTCAAGTGCTTGGATTTCACTTAAAGGTGCTGGAGTTGGGGAATCTAAATACTTTTTCAGTGATCTCTTCTTTAAGATGCTGGTCCATGTATACATTGAATTAATTCTTCTTTTTAAGTGGAATTTTTTGTGTAGTGGCTGGAGTTAGTGACCAAGAGATTTCCTCTTGGTTTTAGTGTAAATAGGGGGTATTTCCACTGAAGGGACCCTGAAGTCTTTGGATGAATTAGGACACATCAGAAAGACCTTTATGGAAGGACAAAACAGGTACAAAGAATCTTTAGCAAAATAATGCAGATGAAAAAACCCAGACCACCAAGCTGGAAGATACAATGGCAGCAATAGTTGTCTGCTCAAATTGTTAAGAATCCAAGATAATTTTGGATTTCTAGGGCAAGAGTAATACAGTTGTATGGCAAAATACAATTTCCAACTCTCTGGAAGGAAGCTCTCAGCAAACTGGCAGCATTTTACCCAGCAAGTGCAGTGACTTCTCACCTTCCTGAGCAAGGAAATATCCAGCTCTAAACTTTCATCTGCATATGTATCAGCCTTGGCTTCCTTTTAAGGGTTTTTGATTTTTTTTTTCTGTTTTTTTTTCTCCTTATTTAAAGTTCTAAGCAGGGGAACTGTTAGCAAGATGGATCTCTAGCAAATTATATTAAATAACGTGCAATAAAAGGAAACATTTAATTGGCATTGCTTTTTAAAATGCCTGGTAGTCTCAAGATGCTAATTTGGCAAACACCTAAAGCCTGAAAAATATTTCTCCGAGCACTTTAAAAGCCCGGGGAACCCAATAGCAAGATCTGGACCATTAAAATAGTTAACTCACTGTTTGAGTGAGTAACAGAGCCGAGGTAGGGCTGAAATTCTAACATCTTTTCCAAGTCTCCCTGTCCCATTTCCCTTTATAGCCTCCTGCAGGTGCTAATCAATCATGTTCTTTTGTAGGCCCTCCGAAAGTGTAAAGGTTGTTTAGTTGGTGGAAGTGCTCAGGGTGATTACTCCTCGTTTGCTTATCCTGCACTTTTCGGTATAAAACAGTAACATTTTATGCCCAGTAAGCTCTATTACTCCTCATTTGTTTGTAATGCTTCACGTCACACGCAGGTGCCAGGTACCTGGGCTATTTTTCATTTTTGAAAAATGCTTAGCCCTGTTCCTTCCATTACCTCCTGCAGCAAACAGGCTCTGATTAATCATGGGCAGCCCCTGCACCCTGCAGAGCTGAGGCTGCCAGTGCCAAGTGCCACAGCAACCCAACACCACCACAGTGCCAACGGTGCCCCCGGGTTTGTGCCACCCAGGGGAGTCTCCTCGCTGGGACAGCGTGGCTGCATTTTGGGTGTCATGGATTTACTGCTCCTCAGGAAAGCTGGGTGTGTAGAAAGGGTGTTGTTTTGATGTAGGGGTCATTTGGAAGTGAAATGACCAATATATTTTATAGAAGGACTTGTGTGTTATCTGTGATTTGGAGTGTGTTTATTAAATCAAAGAATATATTTGATAAAGCTGACTTATTAAACGTAGCACGGTGTATTAGATCATGTATTAACAATTTTCAGATCATGTAGATGCTTCCTCTTTAACCACATGCAAACCAGCAGTGATGGTTAGTGAAGACAATTGCCAAGCTGAGATTCTACCCATTGATTTCCATCTATTTGTCTCTTGATGATGGTTTGGATTGAGAGTTGATTTTCCCACCGACCTGTATCAAACAGTGTAAGCTGCACCCCAAAACTGGGAACCGTGCACGTGTTAAGGGAATGAATGAGTAATTGGGAGAGATATTCCAGCACTGGGGTCGAGGCCAGGCCCTGGGCAAGCTGTGAGTATTAGACAATCCCACCTTTTTCCTCAGCAAGGCAGCTGTTGCTGCAGGGAGCAGCTTTGAGGCCGTTTTTAGCATTCTTGAGGAAAACGCTCGCAGGTGCTGTTTGTGCCTGTACCCTGTGGCCTCCTCATGTAAAGGCACCTGTTGTTAAACCTTCAGTGCTGAATTCATTAGACCTCATTAGGAGGGTGGAAAGCTTTGAAGAAAATCAGGCTTAATTATCTCTCTGTTTTCAGGTGCAATGCTTTAAAGCTCATTCCTTTATTAAAGCTGCTGTTGTAATGGCACAAAACTTGTTCACAGTGTCCTACAATAGCGGAGAAGTTTAAGGAATGATGACAGGTTAAAATGGAGCAAGACCAGAGCCTTAGTTATTGCTCCATAGAATAATGTTGTTTTTTTTTTTTTTACTGTGTCATCCTTTAGTTCCTTTCAATTCTGCCACTTCCCCTAAAGCCTCAAAGTCAAGTTTCATTGCTGAGGTGGTTTGTATCTCTGGGCACACAGTGGGGGTGGGCTCTGGGAACTGTCCCTGGGCAAGTTTTGCCTCATGCCTGAGCAAGACAGTTCCAGTCAGTTCCCTGCTTAAGAAGGATCATCCTTTGCTGGAGGATTGAGTTCTGTACCCCTTTTTAGTACATTAACACAGTGTCTGTTTAAAAAGCAGTTGTTGGGCTTATTCTTTAATTTTAATCAGAAAGAATGCAGATGGAATCCTACCTGAGAGAAACAGTCATTGGATAAATGATGTGCAGGGAGCCACAGAAACTCACTCAGCCTCTTGTGCCTTCAGAGGGTGGATTTGGACAGTCACCAGTCTAGTGTCTCATCTCTGGGTGGATACTCATTGAGGGGTTTATGAAAACATCTGGCAGGGAGTGACAGCTGTACCAGCAGCTGGCGTTCAGGAGGGGATGAGGAAGAGGCTGAGGAAAGATGAAGATGAGTGGGGTGCTGAGTCATGATTTACAGTTATTTGCAGTGTTTCCTGCACTGGGCATGGCCCCATTAATCAGATGAACAGTTTGTGATTATTGGACAATGCAAGAGCAAGAGAGCAGAGATTTTGGTCTTTCATTCTAGAGCAGTTCTACCACTTTAAGGTGTGTTTTTATGATGACCTATGAAAGATGCGAGGAGAGGCAATGGGGAAAATTTTCATCCTGGCTCCTGATAAGAGTTTAGAACCCCTAATATTCCTGGCCTGCTTTCCAGTCACGATGCCTCAAATTGCATCTAAAAAGTTAGCTTAAGGTCTGGAGGTGAAAATTGAGTGTGGTGCTCCTTTGAAGTGCTGAGGGTCAGCAGGGCAGCAGCTCAGCTGAAGCCTCTCTAGTCCTTGTGCAGTGGAACGTGTTCAAGGGAGTGACTTGCAACCAGACTATACAGGTTGTGATCTGCACTTACTGATGGTGGTGTCCTTCATATTTCACTTGATGATGAACTTAATTAGGGGAAAAATCTTAACTAGTGATTTCCTATAGTTTTATATTTTCCAAGTGGAAATTAGGAGCTGTAGCTAATTTGTTTCCTAGCTTGTGGCACAGAATTCTTGAGTGTGTTTCTTTTCTGGCTCTCAAAGCAGTCAAACCACTGAACCCTTCAGGATTTACACTCCCTTCTCAAGAATAGACACCCACACCACTACTGCCCTTGTGCTTAGCCATGAAGAGCCAGAATTCCCATGGCAGCACAGGTTTGCTTACAGAGGAAATGATCCCTATCAGCACAATTGCTCCTCTCTAGGCTTTTTAGAAATGGATGCTTGCAAAGGGATATATTAAAGGGATAATTCTGAAAGCCCAATTCTTCCCCAAAGTGCAGTTGTTTTGCAGACTGTGTTTCACACTCCTATCATGAAACAGAGCCTTCTGAAGCAGCACTGTTGAATGTGATGATGGCTCAGACCTGACCATGAGCCTGTGGCATCACTCACAGAAGAGCAATGGATCTAACCCAACAATGAGATAATGACTCCCAGGTCCACGAGGCTCTCTCAGACTGTGGAGCAAACTTGTATTCAAGCCTTTGCTGTGCTCAGAACTAACATGTGTTTTTCGCTGTGGTTCATTACTTTTCACATCCACAATAGAGAGACTATGTTCAAAATAACTGTTTGATGCTAAACTGATAAAAAAGGCATCTGTAAATTGTCACAAATTACACCTTGAGGTGCAAACAGTGCCAGCAAGGGTGGATGAGGCTGAGAGGAACAGGGTATGTCTAGAAAGATGATGATACAGAGTGCCAATGTACAGTAGGAGAGGTACCAAGCTGACTGTACCTATTGCTCACCTGAAGCACAGGCAAATGGAAAAAGAATGACAACTGGCTTTCTGAAATGGGAAAAGCAGTTTAAACCATGACCTGTGGATGTGTGGAGTACAGCAGGTCAGAAATCCAAGGATTTGAAGCTGAACAAAGCTCCACATGTGCAACAGATGCTGGTTTTAGCTCATCCCTCATGTTCACCTGTCAGTGATGTCCCTGCCTTTCCACAATGCCCTTGTGTGTTCCCAGTGCCTGTTTCCCTGCGTGCCATTTGTATTAGCATTTTAAATGTTAGTCTCTGTAAAAAGACCTATACGGTGCATTTTTAGCTTACAAATGAGACTTGGAGTTGGGGCAATGTTCACCTGGAGAGTCATAGATTTCATGCTTCATTGCTTTCTGCTGGTGATTTCTGAGCTAGTGTGCAGTGGCTCTGAGAAAAGCTGCCAGTTCCTGTGCCATGATGACTGTTTGGGGAAGTATTCTTTTAAAATGTCTGTGCAGCAGTCAGATTAACTACAGATTTATATGCATTTGCTGAGAAAGAGATTTGGCCTTTTGAAGCCTGGTTTCTAATTGGAAATAAGCATGATTTTATACACTCTTTTTTTTTTTTTTTTTCCATGAAGCAAGAAGGCTTAAGAATAAGCTCAGACATGTGCTGATATTTACTGGAATCCTTTTGTTACCTGGTAATGCTCTTTTATGATTTATATCTGTGTCTTGGTCGTCTCCTTATATTCCTTCTCCCTTGATTGTTCCTTTTATTTCTCATGGATCCTTGCAAAAAGTAATCCCTTGACTGATTCTCTTCTGTGTTTCTTCTTCAATATGGGTTTATAAGATGGACATGCTTATTATGTTCTTCAAGTGACAAACTTCCTGCCCTCTCCATGTAACTGTACATCAGGTTTTCCTGTAGCCCAATCCCCTTTCTCTACAATCAGCACTACAATATTGGGAAACAATAGTTTTCTCTGAAAATTAGAACCTTCTCTTAGTCCTCTTATTTATTTTCATCCAACAGTGAAACCCTCTCCTGAAGAATTGGTGTGTTCCCAGAATAGTTCCTTATTTTCCTGACTCTCTTTTCTCTTGTAGAACACCTGTCTGGGTTAGAATTTCACATTCTTCCACATGATATCCTTTCCCTTGGTTTTGCAGCTTTCCCCCAGGCATGCACTGTAATCATATTTCATCTGTTGGGAAGGACATTTTCCAAACCAATGCTGAAAACCTTGTGCATTCAGCTACAGGTATTTTTCCCATGTACAGTCACAGTCCTTTTTTAAAAAGAGAAAAGATTTAAAGAATAAAAATGCCTGTACTTCATCTAACTTTGGATAAATGCACTAAAAATCCTGCTGGAATAAGTAAAAGCATTAATGTTAAGAAAGAACGTTAGATGCAAAGAGAAATCAAAACCAGGAGAAGAGCTGAAAAAAGACAAAAGGAACAGATGCTGAAACAGTGGTGGGTTATTACTGTTATTACTGGTTCATTTAATTACTGGTATTATGCTTTTAATTAACTATTTTTTAAATTTTATTTGGCTTTTCAGTCTTTAAGTCCTTTAGCCAATAAATCCTGGGGCACAGACTCTGGTGTCTGCCTCACACCAAACCAGAAAAAAATACTTTTGAATTATAAATATTTTCTCCAGAACCCAACAAAGTAGCTGTCCTTGTCCCTGGTGTCACGTCTGTCATCCTTGCTGTGATGCAGTCCCCAAAGAGGTCTGCAGGGACGGGCTGTCTGTGCCTGTAGAAGTGCATCTCCCCCAGCACATCCACAGGAATGAGAAAAGAGGGAAGCTGCTGTCAGCTGCACTGAGATGGCAGGGAATGTGCAGGGAAGGGCATGTGGTGAGAGAGAAGGAGAAGGGTAAAACATGGCATGAGGGGAAAGGGAGAAGACAAAGTTCCAGCCTGCCAAGGTTTCCCAAGGGAAATATTTCTGGGAATGTATTGATACCAAAGCACAGAACTGTCTGGGGTTCATAAAGACATTTTTGTGACACTTTTCCTGATAAAAGCTTTCCTCAAACCACACACCACCAAACGCTGGGTTGCCAGGGGACTAAAGCCTCTTCCAGGCTTTGATGGAGATGACATTGCAGACAAAAAATAAATAAATAAAAAAGAAGAAAGACATCTGACATGCACAGGCTTTTGGTGTTTGAGTGTTGCACTGACTGAATGACCTTGTGAAAAAAGGCAAGTGTTCAAAACAAGATCTGTAGATGGACGCTCTGCTTGATATTTGCAAGGCTGTGGGTAAAGCAGTTATTACGGCTGTAAGTATTTGGCATTTTTCTGCTTCTTTATGTGCTTTGAAAGTGAACCCAAAGGACGTTTTGGAAGTTTTTGTAAAGGGGGTTTAAAAAAAAAACACCATTTGCAGAACTTGAAACCATAAACAATGGAGAACTTGCTACAGTGACACTTCCAACTCAGAAAGCTTTAAGGCAAAGTTTAGAAGTTGTGAAAGCACCCACTCTAGTCTATGTATTTTCAAACTGGCATATTTTTCCCAAGTTGGTTAAATTATTCTATTTTGAAATTTCAGTTCAATTTAGCAACACTTTAAGAAAAAAAAAAAAGAAAAATTGAAATATGACTCAAAAACCAGATCAGAACTATTTAACAAACCATGCTGGTCGACTCAAACTGACGTGTTCCTGGCATTTTACTGAAATTCACTTTGATACCTTTAACGTTTTCAGGAGCCACCCCATTTTTTGCCTGATCTCCAGAAGAACAGATTTTGCAATCAGTCAATCAATCAATCAATCAGTCACACGTGCACCAAGCAGTGCTGCACAACACACTCCAACAGTTGCATCCACTGCTCCCTGGCACTTCCACGCCTTGCCACGCTATTTTTGGGTTTGTTGGTTCTCCTGCGAGTGAGACTTGTGAAAGCAGGCAGGAACAAGGCACTGAGATTGCCACACACACCTCCATCATCCAGTATTTGGAGCTGGAGTCTCTGACTCTTTCTTTGAGTGCTTTACAGTGCTAGAAATGTATTCAGCTCTGTAGGTAAACAGGTACAAGAGTTCTAGCAGATGTCTTTACCTGGGGGGGGGTCTGTGACCATGAGTGTGGTACTGAAGAAATTTAGAGTTGTCCAGTTTAGAAAATAAATACAGCTCCATGTTTCTGTGTGGTGACAGTGGCTGCCCATGTAATTTGTGTGTAGAATATCCTCCTTCAAGAATTTTTGATCAATATATGGAATATGTACAGTCCAGTCACCATTGTGTTGTTTTTCATCTTATTTCAGTTTCAATCTGTGAAAACCAGTTGTTCTAAGGTTTGGATCTAACACTGATCTTGGCCACACCAAGTTAAGATCGTTTTCAACATCCAAATCTCAGCAAAGTGATTGTGTTTCTATTCAGCCTTGGGGATTGGCAAACTAAGACATCATTTATGGATTTATAGGATGCTTTGGGTTCAGCTTAAATGTCCTGGCTTTTTTGGCTTATGAGGCCAAATCACTCCAGTGTGTATCTGTGAAATAGTTTTCAGATCACCTCAAACAGTCAATTTGCTTTTCACTTTATACTTCTTCCTTCCTTCCTATGGTTTTATTCCCCCAACTGCATCAAAACCACTATTTCAAAATTAAAACACTATTTCCAAAAGTGACAGATAAAAACACAACTTCAGCATTTCTCAAATGAAAGGAATTTTTCGGGATTTCACTATTTTTATCCTGCCGCACAATCCCTGGCCATGAAATCAGTAAGTTACTATTCTTACAGGCACTTCTCAGTGCAGAGCTGTGCAGAAATAAATAGCAGCTCTGCTCTGAAGTGTGGAGAGATGTCAGTTGGTGTTGATGTTGCTTTTGAATATGCTGATTGCGCTTCTGGAAGTAGGCTGGGATACCCTGGAGATCTGTGATCTCTGCTGCAGATTAGAGCTGTCTCCCCAGCGAACCAGCATGAACCAAATACATAACTTGAGGAGTTTTCCTGGCCTTAGATCTACGCTCAAATGACAAAAAGTAAAAAGAATTAAGCAGGGCCCGATGCAGCGGAGTGTTGTGTGTTGTCTCTTCATTAGGCTGCTTTTGCTTTCCTCTTTTGGAAGGCTCTTTCATTTCCACATTTCAAAGCCAGATGACAAGGAGAGCTGGTGATGCACTTGAGCCACTGCAGCACTGAAATTCAAAGGCAAGGACACGGGAGGAGAAAGATTATCATCTTATTAGCGTAGGAGGATAAAGATTATCAGCCTGCACCGATCCATTATTTATAGGAATGCTGTCCTTCCCCCTGCGCGGTGCGGAGCCATTTAATGTATTTGTGCTGGAGATTAACGTTGATGTTATTTTCCTTAATGCCTGGTTTGGGGCTCTGCTGTGCAGGTTGGCATTCAGGAAACCCAGCCAGAGGAGCCGAACAATAGTATTAATTAGGAGTGTCAGTCAGGGGTGTTCTGAAATTCCGAATTGCCGCCTTTGCAGTGCAGTTGGGTGTGATTATGATGGAGTGTGGAGACAAGCTGTTCTGTTCCCTCGGCAGAGAGGCAGAGTTTGTTGGATCAGAGTGCTAATGCACACCCTGGGCAATGCACTGGTGTTTCTAGAGGAAGCTGGACTTGTGGGTTTTAATTTTGTTTCTGCTTTAAGGATGTGTTTGCCACAGCTAATTCATCAATAGTAGCACTCACTTCTTCTTCAGGGCTGTTTATCACAGGATCTCTGTCTGCTCCATAAATTATCCTCCTTTTGCAAATGAGAATTTTGGCATAATAGAACAGGATGAATTTAATGGGGCTTTTCTGAGTCATCAGCAGAGCAGGACATTGGAGTTGGGTTCCACTTGAGTATTTATTTATTTATTTCTCCAGAAAGTTAGAAACCAAAGTTGAATATGCTGAGTTTCTGAGGGCTTTTTCTGTGGTCTGCTGCTCTAAGGCAGGTACAGGAAACCCACACAAACCATAGCTCAGGACACTTGTTTGGATGCACAAGGACTTCCTTTCCACTGGAAAATCTATTCTCTGCCACAAAAAGAAAATAGCACAAGTTCCCAAGCAGTAGGAAGGAAAGCTGGGACTTTGACACTGTTGCAACCTTTGCTGAAATTACTTGGCCTTTTGCAAGGTTGGGGTTTGAGCCTGAAAATAAAAAAGGACATTTTATGAATAGTAAGTTCATTTAAAATTTATTGTCATTATTTTTAATGAAGAAAAGTCTTCACAAAGTTATGCAAATCATAAGCAGTCTAAGGGTTTCTCTCACAAAAGGAAAACATCAGGCTTGATCTATGTTTGCATTTGAGTAGTGCATTAAAAATCAATTAAAGCCATTTGAATAATTGAGGTAAATTAGTGGTAGTGAACTGGGTTGTCCTGACTGAGGATGTAATTAACTTCAAACTAAGTAATTGTAAATTAATTAGAAACAATGTATGCTCTCCATCTTGTAAACATTTCAGTTAAGGATTGTTGGGAGTTGAAATAATAAGGTTAGATTAGAATCAAGAATTGAATTCTGGGAACATTTAGGAAAATAACCCAGGGAATGATCCCATTATAGAAGAACACTCTTGTTTTTCATTTCCCACATCAGAGAAATGGAAAGAATAAAATTTCTTGTGTTTCCAGAGCTTTGCTTTGTTTAGCATTTCACTGAAGTTCTGCAATGACTTCTCCTCTGAAGGATTTAATTCTCATACTGTTGCTGGAACAGCAAAACCCCCATTTGCTCCAACCTCAGGGTTTGTTCCAGATTTGTATTTCCAGCACAATTGTTAAGTTTCTGAGATTTTACTACTCTTCAGAAATAGCCAGGTAGTTTCATATCAAAAGGGATATAAAGAACTTACTTTGCTTGAGGCTATTTCTACAGTTTTATTTTGGAATTCCTTTAGTGTGTATTTGGCTGTCAAATTTCGAATTATTCAAATGCTCTGGTTTAAAATATTGAACAAATGTTTTAATATAAAATTTGCAAGTTCTCACAGAGGTAACTTGGGAGGATTTTCTCACAGGGAAGAAAACAAAAAGTAAAAATAGCCAAGTCCTTAGAACTTGGAGATTTATTTTCTTTTAGTGGCTTGATAAACTCACTTAAGGATAAGTTAAAAGTGCTGACATCTATCACAGGAATGGAATTGAGAGACTTAAACTCTGGAAAAAAATTCCATGACTGTCAGTTTTAATGTCAAAGCAGATGAACAGAAATTTCTGTAATTTTACCTCTTCTGATGTATGGAAAACAGCTCAGACTGTGCAAAGGACTGCAGTGCCACTTAGCTGAAATGTTTATTGCTGAAGTGTTTATTTTAGTATTAATGCTTAAAAGCCAATACAAATTTAATCTTTTCTCAGCTGTAGCATTTTGTGATTCAGAGTGAGTGATGCTATGAGTAATGGCAATTCTGCTGATTGCACAGAATTGAGTATGAAATAGTTTAATCAATGAATAAATTACTGAAATATTTAAAGAGAAACTGCCAGGTTTTCAGGTCCCAGTTGGTTTTTGGAATTTTGGTGCCTTTATTTTTACGCTTTTATTTTTAAATCAGGGGAAGTGATTTTGTATGTGAATGGAAATACTCTGAATATCCTTTCCAGTGAAATGATGGGAAGGAGAGGGATGATTAAACACTGCACAGGCAGCATGGTGCTTGTGAAAGAGGGAAGAGCTCCAGCCAGGATGTGGGAAACAATTGGATTTTTGAGTATTCTGTTCTCTTGGTACAGCAAAGGGCTGGGCTCAGATGGAAAGGGGATTTGGCCATCGTGACCAGGGGGCAGCAGATACAGCATTTCAGGCACTGGAGAGGCCAGAGGTGTATGAGGCACGTTTAAACTCTGAGCTTCTTGTTACTCTTCCACCTCCTCTGGGTTTGGCTAGTCCCTTTGAAACCTTTGCAAAATCAAAACTGCTGAGCAAGTTCTGAAAATGCTGGAAAACATGTTTTGATCAGCTCAAGTTTATGATAATGACACAGTGTTATGTGTCTTCAAAGTTATCACGAGCTGAAGCTGATACTGCATGACTAAAAGGATGGTATGGGGTGAAGACCAAAAACCCCACCCAGTTTGCAGAAGCACATCTGTCTGCACAAGGATAGAGGATGGAGCTCAGTCCAAAATACCTCAGGCCTGTTGAGGGCATAATTTATTGCAGCCTCGGTGCCCCTGCCCAAACCTTGGTCAGTCAATTTGCAACAGGAGTCGGACTGATGATCCCAGCATTTAAAGCAGAAGCAGCTGCTGTGTTGGGATGTGCAGGCAGACAGAAATATGGGGAGAAAAGATGATAATGAGCACTGGTGGCCGCCAGCAATCCTAATATTCATGGTGGACCAGAAATACGAGGGTGGATCAAGTCTGAGCGCTTTAAACTGCAGACAATTGGCAGTGCTCAAAACACAGCTGTCTTAATCCCAGTCAAGCCTATACTTTAAGCCAAATAATAAGGAAAACAGACAACACTGAGGGCAGAATAGATGTATAAACATAAACAGGAAAATTGAACTTGAATACCAAGCAATTTTTGTTTGGTTTGCAGTATCACAAAACAGCAAATGCGATGGGTTTGGATGTATTGCAGAGATTTCCAAGCCTTTACAACAGTTCCATCTGTCCTGAGATTTATGATTAATTACATCTGCTGGGAGAAGGGAACACGGACATTTTTCCTTTCCAACTGCTTCTTAGTAAACTCAACTGATAAAAATGCGTGTAGGTTCTTGGGACAATAAAATTCCCTTTGGTAATTGTGAAATAAGTGGATTTTACAGTAGGCTGTTTAATCCTGTCCTAGTGGAAATGTGATGTAAGGAAGCAATCACAGAGCACTGATGTTAGGAAGATGAGCTCTTGGCATTTGCTGAACAGTATGGCCAGAGTGTCTTTTTTCCAGGCTAATCTCTGAAGCAGTGTGAACAAAGTAATCAGATTGAGATGAAAAAGTTTAAGTGGATCATCAATATGACAGAAAAGGTTTTGAGAACACTTCAGAAGATGGAAGAGAAGGATATATCTTCTATTTCAGTTTTTAATCTTAGTGGCTTCTGTTGTGCTGGTCTGAAAAATGACCTGTTATTTGTCACCAGGGTCCCCAAGTGAAACCAGAGTTGTGTTGTTAACACACTATAATCAAATGAGGTGGTTTTTTTTTGGTTTTTTTTTTTTTTGGCTGCTATAAATGGGAAATGAATTTGGTTAAAAAAAAAATGTGAGAAAAGTACAGATTTCAATGTTGAAAAAGAGTATTTCTGCCAGAAGCAAAACATCGTAATCATTATTAATAAGTTTAATACTTTGAAGAATACAGAGAAGTGACATGAGCTATATATATAACCATTATAAAATACAAATTGAAATCTAAGACTCAATGTATAACACTTACCTTAGAAATGCACAAACCCAAGAAATAGACTTTTTCTTATTAATAAGATCAAAAGGTAGAGAATATGTTTGAAAATCCTTTGGATTGTGACAGAAAGAGGGCCTGTTTCTTCAAGAGCAGAGTGGAGGTATCTCCTGGCCCTTCCCTCAAGGTGCCCCCCCATAGCACCCTCCACTTCTGGGGCAGTGAGATCCAAAGCCTTTGGGAAGCAGTGGCTGCCTCCACTGGGCCCTGGGTTGGATCCTGACACGACCCTGGGAATTGTTTGGCAAGTTTGACTTTTCCATGACTGAATGTAAAAAAATTACGTAAAATTCTATAATTTCTCGAGAAGCAACCTGTTTAAAATTTTCTTTAAAGTCATAACACTTGGTTATCACATGTTTACCCGTGTTAAAAACAAAATAATCCCCCCCAAGCTTTTCTGGGCTGCTTCCCAGCCTGCTGTTCTATCCCAATAGTGTAACTTCTGTTTCCCAGGAGGTTGGTAAATTGGGATATTCACATTCTTTGCCCTCATGCACAGATGTTACCCAGGAGAATACAGGGAACCAGGCATGTTTCACCCCTTCCTTCCCAAACCAGCTGCCAGGTTTGAGCTTCATCCCTGCAGTTGGTCTGCTGGTGCAAACCCAACAATGATCTGTGACATGAATAAGCCTCCAGGATTAAGGATTCATCTTTGAGAGTAATTGTTATTTTAGATTAGGCCTCCAGGTGTGAATTCCAAGCTGTAACATGGCAAGACGGGGGCTAAAATCAGCAGTGTGAGACTTCCCTCTGAGGATGCTGTGCCTGCAACTTTCTCTCAGTGAAGGATGGGATTTTGCTGGAGAGCTATTTATAAAAGCTTAACTTTCTTAATCTTGTCTGAAAACAGAGTTCCTTTTGGGGCAAGCAGTAGTAGGATGGTGATTCTCCTTCATCCACACATGACTCATTTCAGCAAAATGTATAGTGCTGGATTTGTAGAATTAGTTACTATTTTAGTAGCTTGTATGGTAAAGGAAACCCAAATGACTAGTATATATTTCTAATTCTTTTGCTAAGTCTCCTGCTACAAATTTACTTATGTCCTGATTTCTGCATGTATTTAATGTTGAGGTGAACATCAAAAAATAATTATATTTTCTTGGCCATCATGGCCTACAACAAGTTTTTTTGGTCTTCTACAGAATCCCCTTACAATCAGTTATTCCACTCTAAAATACCAGTAGGATGTGGCATTTGGTAGTGCTTTATAGTGTGGATGTTTTTTACTGTTGATTTTAGTTTCTTTTGCCTCTTATCATACCACAAGGCATTTGAAGCTAATTTTATTTTGTAAATATGAACTATACTGATATCCCCCACTCAGCCATTGATGGGCAGGGCTGGGGATGATTTCTGTACATTGCTGCTCAGCACATTTACTGGGCTGTTCCTGCCTGACTTTTAGCTGGTCTAGACCCCTCCTGTCTGGCCATTTACACTCAGCCAGCATCCTCCACAGGAATAGCCAGGATTCTCTGTGGAGTAAATGGGACAGAATCAGACCTTCCTCTACATTAAGCCTTTCTAGTATGATAGAAAAACTCATAAGGCTTTTTAAAAGCAGTAATTGAAATTAGCATTAATGTAATGCAGGAAGCCCTATTTGTATTAGCTTTTTTTTTTTTTTAATTAGACTTTTCTGAAAGTAGGAGTTTGTAGCAAGCTTATGCTTTATTTTATTCTGTTTCCCAGGACTGTAAATGTCTGTGTCCACAGACAAGTGCACATGTGCATTTTCATGTGATTCTAAGTGCTTCCAGCCCCCTGCCCTGCAGCTTCTGTGCCTGCAGTGGGCTGTAGTCATGTTTGGTACTCTTCATGTCGCCCTATTCCTCAGAATTTATGTCTTCCTTACTTCTCTGCTGATGTCAAACTCCACAATCCCAATGCTCCTTCAGCTTTGGCTGCTCTCAGCCTTCACAACTCTTGCTAGTTTTTATTTTTGCTCGTAGCCAAGTCCAACAGGCAATGTCCTGGTTGTCTTCTTGTCACTTGTTGGTGATTCAGGCCGTGCCTTTGGAACTTTTTATTTTCCCTAATGAAAACCAAGAGGGACCAAGGAGCAGATGGAGGCTCATGACACTCCCACCAATGTTCTTGCTCTCACAGCCATGGGTGCTGCTGGAATGCAGCCCCGCATTGGTTTTACATCCCTCTCAGAGAAAACAAGGACAGAGGTTTGCTCGGGGCGTGTGGGCTGAGCAGCAGCTCTGATGGCACACACGTTCTGCAGTGCCTCTGTGGGACAGATGGCTCCAGTGCTGCTGACACAGGGCTTTTCTGCACACACTGCAACAAAGCACTGGCTTAGCTGCCTTTTCCCAAAAGATGGGAAGGAAGTGTGTTCTGGCAGATCTGTGCTGTGTGCCTCAGACCCTGCTGCAGGTTTGGTGTGCGGCACACAGCTCTATGGGGCAGGTAGAGGGGACTGAAGTCAACAGGGATCAGTGCTCGTGGTTTATAGGAATGCCATGCTAATCCCTGAATACACACAGATAAACACTCACAGTGGGCTGTGTCCCTGCAGGCAGTTCAGGCTGCATCTGATCGGGGTCACCCTGACCATAAATGACCATAAAGCGTCAGCTTGGACAGGACATTGGGCAGCCTCACCTGGTGGGAGGTGCCCCTGCCCACACAGGTGGTCTTCCAAGTCACTTCCAGCCCAAACCATTCCAGTTAGAACTCTGACTGTTCTCATATTTCTTAAGTACCTGATGTTTTTTGAAAGAATTGCTGCATTCTAGACCTTACAATATATGTGCTACTCCACCTGAAGTGATACAGTGGTCCCACGTGAGATGGGACATTCTAAACAATACTCTGCATAAGTAAAAGTCAAAAGCAAATTAAATAAATGCTACAATAAAATGAAACTTAATGGCAAGGTCTGTGACATGATCTCTCATATTTGCAAAGTACCAGTTGTCCCATTGCATGAGCAGTCAGGGTTTATAAAGCGGTATGGAGCAGATAGTGAGATCCTCCTGCTCCTGGAGACAAGGTGTGGGGATGTGTGAGGATTGCTGCTCCTCCTTCCTGCACAGGTCACGGGCTGGGGCACTTGTTGGAGACACAACAGGAATTAAATGAAACCCTGAAAGAGCAGAGGGAGTAAAATAAAGAGTCCGACTTTTTAAGAACAGGGTACAAAAATGATAGAATTGAAACTTCTCCACTCAGAAGGATTTTGTCTTCCCCTCAGCCCGAGGTTATTAATTTGCCCCTTGAACATCTCTCCTGCTCAGGAGCAGGAAAAGAAGGGTTGTAAAGGAAGGGGGGCCCAGCAAAGGGCTTGCCTGTGTTCAGGACCAAGTGTGTGTTTCCCTGGGTGTGCACGTGTCCAGCTGAATGCAGCTGTGGAGCTGGTTTGGGTGACCAGGAAGGTGTGCTCAGCATTCCTCCCAGCTGGAAAAGGCTCTCAGTGTTCCTGGCACCTGTTTCCTTACTTTGTATTCATCCACACAAGGCAAAGGAAAGAAAAGACAAGTCAGAAGATACTGCTTTTTTCTTCTAGTGGGGATGCATTCCAATAATTGTTCCTTGAGAGCACCTAGCTAACCCTGACCCTATCCTGTCACATCTTTCATTTTCATCCCACTGCTTCCCCTTAAACACTATATCCCACTAAGACAATATTTGCCATAGGTAGGGAAATGTAATTCAGCTCTCTGTAAGTGTGATTAATGTAGAACAGATTGGAAGCATATTGTTTTCATTAGGAAGCAGCTACTGAACGTTTCCATTTAAGTTGCTGACTGCTGCAGTTGTTGCCATGTGATAGAGAGTCTATTAGTCTCTGTGTCCCCTGAATTCAGCCATATGATATAAAATGTTTGTGTTCTGGAAACACTGTCTATTACAATGATGCCTATATAAATTATCCATAGTGGAATGCAAAACACAACCTGCCACATGGAGAAGGAAAATAAGCAATTGAGTCCTCATAGTGCTTTAAAGTGAGTGAGCTGAACTAAATCCACCACTTGGCAACTTGGCTCGTAAATGGTCACACTGAGTCATATCTTGAGTCACATGTTATGCTATTAATAGAATTAGGGTGTTCAGAGCCATTCAGGCTCAAAAACAGGTGATGTGTTGTATAAAATTATTGGAGATTCTTTCTATGGGCCCTCTCTCTGTAGATTTTGCTTTAGAAGAAAAGCTATGTCCTGGTTACAGTGGGTTAGGGTGGAGCTAAATGGGAACCAAGTGAGATTTGGAGACTGAACAGCTGAAACCAAGATTTAATAGCTCTTGTAGATGCTGACCACATTTTGATGTAAGAATTGTCCTTATTATTGTAGCTTTGAAGGTGGTATTAAAAGGGCAGAGTTCACAAGGTTCATGTCACTTTGCATTATTCCATTCAGTTAAACATGATGTATCACATGGTGATGCAATGATTCCATCATTATTTTTACTTCAAAAGACTTCCTCTGAGGATGATCCAGCAGTTGTCATCACACAGGATAACGAGGATGTGCTCTGAAATGATTCCCTAATTGTAAACTCGGTGCCTCTGAAAGGCAGATTTGCCACTGTTTGGCTCATTGCTGCGTTCCCGTAATTTGCTGTTGGCACATCTTGCTCTCTGTTAAATGGACCAAGGGTTTGGGATCTAATTGTGCACTTACAGGTTTGCAGAGAGTCACAATGCAAAGAGCTGTTGTGGCGTGAACTCTTACTTGGAGCTCTCCAGATTATTTTACTTTTCTAACTCCAGCGCTACAGCAAACCACACCGAGAGCTATTAATGTAAATTAATTATTCCACCTGCTGGCTTCTTCACAACTTCCTCAGATGGGGGATTATTAAATGCATCATGCCTTGCAAATTTGCATGCATTAAAAGCCTTATCATTGCCTGTGCACTGCTGGCCTCCGTCAGGGGTCCAAGAATTCAGAACTGACTGCTCAGCCATTTGCAGTGGGAAGTGCTGATCACTGTCCATATGGCTCTAAAATACAGAGGGCTTGGGCAGCCCAATTCTGGCCCCTCCTGATAACGTGGCATCCCAAACGCTGGGCAGGGCACGGGGATCAGACTGCCCTTGGACTTAAGCTACCATGAAGAAGGGAATTAGAGGATGCAGCAGAATATGTATTTTTTCTGATTAAATGTTGGGGGGGGGGTTTAAATTTCTGCTTCAAACAAGTAAAGAAAGTAGATAACCATGGTAACCCAGGGAAAAAGTGGGAATGTAGATATACTGGGGTGTATCTGTGGGGAGTTGAAGAAATGGGTAGAGGGAGGTTTATTTGTTTATTTACCATTTCGTCCTATTTATGCTTGGCTTTTTGATCCTAAACAAAGATAAAAATTTCTGGAAAACTGGAAGCCATAAAAGAAAAAATCCAAACACTTTTTGTGCATTTCAAAAGATTTTGTTTGAACACAATTGTAAATCATTTAAATAATAAATATTTCTGCTTTCATAGTGATTTCAGTAGAGAACTCTGAAACTAGGGCATTAAAAGAATATTGATTGATAAAATGCTGATGGCACTGTTTGCTTTTAATTTTAGCAAACAAAGTTTCATGATTGACGTGTACTTATACAGTACTTGGAAATAAAACTTACTAATGTTGCTTTTGACTTTGAGTAGAGAAGAGTAGTTTTGGTTTCACTGAAAAGGGTGCTTGTGACAGAAATAATTGGGAAATGAGGACCCAAACAAAGGCCCTGAACAGCTCTTGGCCAGATCCTTCAGCCAGTTGTGTCCACACAAAGCCCTCCACTCTCACTTGTTCACAGCCCAGGGGAAGGATTTGTCTTGGTGGCTTTTGTGGCCTCTGCTGAAGTTTCTGCACTTTCTCCCTCCTCGATTCACCTGAAAATGTGACCACACACAAGTACTAACTCAGATATTGGTCAGGAAAGTCAAATCCATGGGGGCAGCATCTCATTTTTAGCCAAGTCCTTTGTGTGTGAGAAAGGGATCCTCGGAGGTGTCTTGGTGATCCTTTAAGTCCTTTTTATAGGTGAAAAGTTTATATATTTCGTGATTTCTTTTTTTATGGTCGCATTTTGAAAAATGCTTTCATGGAGATATTTTTAAATTTCAGCATTTTAGGAATGTTCAAAGCTTACTATTGTGTTTCCCTATTTTTTTAAGAATGGTAAATGAAAAGATTTGGACATATGGGTGTTGTGTAATACTATGGTAAGCAGGCTTCTGCTTGGCTCTTAAAGAGGGGCAGGTTCAGCACATTTCTGTGGTATCTCCCCAGTGTTGCTTCACTTAAGCTGTGAGTTAACCCAGTATTTTAAAAAGAGATTCCTGGAGGGAACATGTCACTGTGTTACTGCTTTTGGGAAGTTGTGCTGTTGTAACTGATTTGAGTATTAAGATTTTTCTATTCTCAAAGTTCTATTTCTTTTTTTAATGTTGTACTTTCCCATTTATTTAGCCTTGTATCACTATATTGGTTCTGTTGTCTCAATTCCTGGTTTCATTTAGCCTGTTTGCTACTGGCCATATCCTTGCTCTGTTCCCTTGGAAAGCTGGAGTGCACAAGGTTATGGATTCTGATTGAGCTGAGCTTAGGAGTGACCCGGGAATTTGGGAGCCTTTGGACACAAAGGGAAGGATCTGCCCTTGGCTCATGGGAGCAACTTGCCATGGGCAGTAGGAACCTTGGAAATCCAAAGGAAAAGCTCTGTTTTCCAACTGGGATGTTCTCTGTGGTTGTTACAATGTTGGCAATAGAGAAACTGCAAATGTTGTTAGCAATGATTGTTTGTTTTGGTCTTTCTGTCTGTTGTCTTTTCCTTTCCAATGTTCAAAATAGCCATGGGAATCCAGCCTGGTGTTTGCATTTGTACAACGGGCAGCACAAAGGCAGTTCAGGTTAAAACTGGGCACCTTGTGCATTATGGTAATACAAATAAACAATAAAGCTGTATTCAAAGGGCCTCAAAATTAGAGTAGCTCGATGACTTCAGACTGAAGAGTTTTCCTTCTACCATTAATTCAGTTGAACAATGTGAAATTTGGGAGGTTTGCTTCTGTCATTGAATGGACAGAGTCAAAAATTGAGAGTAAAACTGGGAAGCTGAATTCTGGGGAGGATTCCATTTTTCACAAAGCAGAGCACTTGTGGTCAGCCGGGTTTTTAAATGTTTGCATCTCAGAGGACAGCCCTGGTTCCCAGCAGGGTGGCTGAGCTGTGCTCGCTGCTTGCATTCCTTGGGGAAATGGGAACACAGATTTCACAGTATGGTGTTTAAGGCTGTTCCTTCTTCCCTGCCCATCCTACATGCTCCCCAGCAGCTTGTTTCCCTTCTGAATCTCAGTGAAGCAGTAGGAGATACCTCGTTTTAATCAAGATGTTGATATTGAGGGAAATTTTTGTGCAGCAATAATTCTTGCTAAGATTTGTGCCCCATTGCTTCAAGTAGCCAAGTGGCCCTGCAAAAATTTGGGCTCAGTCACCAAGCTTATTAACAGCTCCTGGTTGTTTCTCAGGTTGTGTGTGACAGAATGGAGCAGGATGCACATGGAATACATTATGAGAGAATGAGGATTTGGGTTGCACTGCTCTTTGCTGGGGAAAGTTGAGGCATGGGTGTATTTTTCCTGTGGTGAAAGTAAACTTCATTTTTATGGTATTCATTGCAATAACACGCTTCAGTCAATTATGTTGCCTCCTTGGGGATTTTGCAGAAGCTGAGTTTATATTATTCCTCTAATAAAGAAACACTTAACAGTTAATAAATACATCAGAAGGCTTTCCACTGCACTTTGTTTCCTTGATAGCAGCATATTTTGTGTCTATAGCTACAGTATTCTACTGGGTGAAGATAAATGGATTTCATAATCTCTCACTGGGGAGAAAAGTGAGACTGGAAAAGATTGGAGCTGCATGAGCTGGATAACTTAAGATTATAGCTCTGAGAGGCAGAGCTCTAAAAAGCTATTAAGGACGTTACCTTCTTGATTGGAGATTCAGAAATTGATGCAGTGCCTTCAGTCCTGTTATTTTTTCAAACTTTCATTAAGTTTATATCATTTTCCACCTGGCCCTTCTAAATTGGTGGCCTGAGAAGAAATCATTTGTCATAGTGTGTCTGTTATAAGTAGATTCATCTTCAAAGCAACATTATCATTTCCTAAAGACTGGGTTTAAATCCATCAGCAGAATATGAGCTAAAGTGCGTTGCATTATTTTGACGTATTATTCATTGAGATAATTTCCTGATGGGTTTGTGCTTAATATGTTGAATTATCACAAAGGAAAGCCCATTGTTGGTTTTAAGAAATACCAAAACTGGCAATTACAACCATAACAAAAGTGAAATTAAACTTTAGTTTGTCAAAGCAGGCTCCCAAATTTGGTTTTTTGGTCTCAAAGAAGAAGGGCCTGGTCACTGTTTATGAGAATTGCTGCTGTTATGGGAGGATTTCCTGTAGGGACAGGGAACATTTGCCTCACAGTGTGGTGCATTTATTGAGGTATGTCATGTTTACCAGTTTGCCACTTAATGCCTGGGCATGTTCAGAGACCCTGGCATGGTCAGGTGTGATCAGCCTCCTTTATAAACACCCAGCAGCTTCAGAAAGGATTCGTAATCCACTATATATCGATCCCAGGGTTGCTGTTTGCAGTGGGTTGATCTCACCTGGCTGCCAGAGACCCACCAAGTTGTTCTTTCTCTCCACGCCCTGGGCAGGACCGGGGCAGAAAATAAGACAAAAAATTCTTAGGTTGAGATTAAGGAAGTTTAAAGAAACAAAGCAAAGGTGATGTGCAGAAGCAAAGCAAAACCAAAAGAAATTTAATCTCAGCTTCCCATCAGCTGGCAACTTCCAGCTGCTTCCCAGGAAGCAAGACCTTTGGCAGGGCTGTGGTTGTCCCTGATGTGGGAAAGCCCCAGGGTCTCCTCTGGCAGAGCCCACCCTCCCAAAGCTCCTCCAGGGCAGGGCATGTGCCCTTGGACTAAGAGATAAGCAGTTAGTCTGGACTCGCTTATACCCCACTCAGACTTTAGTTAGTCCTGACCATGCTCAGTGCCACTGCAGAGGGGAAATTACCTCCTCCTGCCTGTCTGCACAAAATATTCCAGCCTGTTAAGTTTTAATGGTCACTTTGGGGAAAAAGGTTGCTAAATAACCATGTGTTTAAGTGGGATTTTCCCATTATTGGCCAGGGATTTATCAGATCCCTCCATCTGCTGCCCTGTTGATACGTAAAGATCAAAGGGAGAGTCTGCTTAGGATGAAGATATGCTGGTATAGAAAAGGGAGAGTGTGTTTTTCACTCACTTATGGACCTACCCAGTGGACAGTCATCACTAAAACCATGTTTAATAGAAAATTCTCTTCCAGTGTTTTTTATTTATTTTTAAAACTTCAGGTTTAAATCTTGTTAGTTTTGAACCTCGGAAATAAAATTCAGGAATCCTGCAAATTTCAGGTAACTAAAGGAGGAGAAGGTTGGCTTCATTTTTTTTGAAGAATCTCTCAATTTGTCCCCTCATGTTTAAGTGAGGGGTCAGAGAGACACGAGTCAAAGGAGACTTCAAGCCACATAGACATTTTATGTAGGAGATATGATCCAATGTGAACCATTGGAGGGTGGAATAGGGGATGTTGTACCTAAAGGAAAAGTACATTGGGAGTAGAATTCGGACATCACCTGCCAAAGAGCATAAGATAAGTTGATTAAAGGCTCAAATTGTAAGTATCTGATTTTCTGACACCACTGTAGTTTCAGAGAAAGCTGAAGACATGCTAGATTTGAGGGATTTTGTTAGTGATGGTTCCTGAAGGTTTTGACTCCTTTTGCTTTGTTGCCTGTGCTTATTTCAGAGGAAAACACTACTTTTAGAGCTGGACAAAGCTCATAATTTCTATTGCATGGCAATTGCCTCTATTTCAAAACTTGGATTTGTTCTTAGTTGAAAATATCTTTGATGCTGAATTTTTGCCCTCTCTTAGCTGATGTATTTCCCTGTTCCCCGGGCAGTAACAGCTGGTGGCTTTCCAGCACACTGAGTTTCCACACCAGTGGTAAAACCCTTCTGGAGAAGCCACACTTGAAAAGACAGGCACGTTGCTGTCAGAAGAGCCAGCAAATGGTAGAAAGGGCTAAACACAGAGAGTGTACTGAAGAGATCAGAGAGAAATCCAATGTGTGACATCCAGTGTTGCCTTTGCATTAAATAGAAATGATGAATTGCCCAAGCCCTTGTATAGATGTGGGAGCCCCCTGGAAATGCTGCTTTTATCTGTGTTTGCTCACAGCTGGTGGTTCCTGAGAGAGCCATCATTGCACTTACCCTGGAAAATTCTGCACTGAATATGAGCTCATAAATGGGGTAAAATACCCCGAGCCTGCACAGAACTGCAAATATTAGTCCTTGCCTTGCCCTTGCCCGCTGTGAAATACAGAGGCAGCCACTAAAGGGGGCAAAGGGTGGGAACTGGAGCCAGGGAGATTTAAAGAATAAAATGAAAGTGTGGATCAGGTTTTTAAAGTGTGTTTAAAAATAGGTTGGACTACTCCACTGAGTGTTTTTTAACCAGTGCATAGTAAATTTTGCTTGGATATTTCCTAGACTTATTTTGCTTGGAAGGGACCCCAGCAGTAGCATCCTGCTCAGACTTCAGAATTAGGTCATGTTACTCAGTGCCCTTGACCTCCAGTGAACAGACATTCCACAGATTTTCTGGGCAACTCATTCCTAATTATATAGCTGATTATTTCTGATAGTTAATCAGAGCTTGTTACCAGTTGCTTCTTGGCCTTTTGCTCTGCATGTTTGAGGAGAATTTTTCCTCCTATACAACCACAGCTAAAGCAAGACCAATGTCCTTAATTTTCTAACTTCAGACTGGATAAACCCAATTCTCTCAGTCTCTCCTGTCTAGTGCTGGAGCCCTGCAAACATCTTGGTGGCCCTTCTGCTCTGGACTCCCTCCAATCTATACAATCTATAGGTCCTTAGCACAGGGAGAATTGGATACAGGACTTGGTGCAGTGCCAAAGGTGACAAATGTAACAGGGACAAAGAGCAGATCAAATAATTTGAAATGGCTGCTGAAGGGAGTGAAGACAAACCAGTCTCAGCTTGCTGAAACGTCCAGTGTGAATTCTGACCAAGTGAGGAACAACAGGAAGTTTTGGTTCTTCACAGCGTTCCCACAAACATCTAGTTTTCATGTAGGAGCTCTGTGGAGTTGCCCTGAAGGAATTCAGGGATCCCCAAAGAGATTTAATGTCTCTAATAAGATAAATATTGTCTGTGTAGAGGGCTGAATTATATTTTGGAAAGAAAGTTCAACATTTCTTTATGATAATGCTAGAGATGTTTGAATAAATGAGAAGTTTTTATTAAGAAATAAGTTCATATTTAAAATTCTCATAGGAAGGAGGAGCTTTCAATTATTTTTGAAGAGACAGTTCTGAGGTCTAAGAGAAATTATGGGCTTGATACAGGTGGTGTTGAATGAAGCTCTTTGGAGGATTGTACACAAGGGATCAGGGCAAAATTTTATTGCTCAGGGAGTGTAGGGCAGTCTCTTTTTAATGGCATTGAGTGTGCAAGACAAACATCTTACCTTTCTAAGACAAACAGTTCCCCTGGGCTTGCTGCTGGGGTTGGCTCTTTACTCACTGGAACACCTTTCCTGTCACCTGCTGGATGCTCACGTCATACACTCTTCACGTGTTCCTCTTGGTTTCCCTTCTCTGCTTCAAGGGTTGTGGCTCCTCAGGCTCAGGGGTTGTTTTTTTCCCCATCTTGTGCCTGCTGCAAAAGGAGCAAAATCTTATTGCTTCTTTAAGTAGTGCTTTAAATTGGAGCCGCCGAAGCAGCTGCTGGTGAGGAACTCTGGTTTTGGGTAGGCTGAATGCCACTGAAATGCAGACCAAAAGACAAGCAAACAAAAGAACTGGGCGATTTCAAAGGGTGGTAAAGACAGGAGGAATTTTTATGTGAAAAGGGAACTTTTAGTTGACCATTGTGCTACTTCCACTTTTAATTATGGCTTTTATTCATTTATTTTTCTTCTAAACTTGCAACTATTTGATTTTTTGCAATCCCCTCACTACACATATCTTAGTCTGCAAGCACATGTATGTTCCTGTCTTGCCTTCATAAACAGAGCTACCAGAGCTACATGTTTGTTAGAGCTGAGCCACTTCTGCAAGGTTGTATTTCTTTTAAACAGTTTGTGGGGGAAATTATTTTCTGAATCTAACATAAAAATATGCAGTGTTTCAAAAATCAAGCTATTGGAATTGAGTAACAGGGTTTATATTACACTAGAGTATAGTGTAGGACACTGTGAAGAAGATTTAATTTAAATATTTTTATTTGTCTAAAAGAAATGTAAATGTAGGGTAGATTCTATTGTTCTCTTAGATGAGCTTACTACCAGGGAGACCAATTGAATTGAACACTGTAACTAATTGAAGAACTAGTTTATTTGTCGCATTTTGTTGCAGATCCAATTGTGTGTTTTGCTGCAAAAAAAATATCATCAAACAGAGGCTGTCTATTGTAGGCACCCTGTAGATCCACAGGGGTTACAAATTGCAGCGTTGCCTGACAGAAAATCTCTAACAACGTGGTTTTCAATAACTCTGCATTGCATATTTGTTGTTTATTCTCCTAATTCCACAGTAGTATTGACAACGATGTCCAAACGTCTGTTGGGAAACGGCAAGGAAAGAAGTATTTCTGTAGAGCAAACTTCTTATCCTGCTTTCACAGTTAAGGGTCTCCAGAAGATCCACACGCGGCTCGTTTGGTACTCTGTTGTTTCTGATGCTTTCTCAGCAGGCTGGTTGGTGCAGAAGGGTGGCGATGGCAAGGTGCTCCTGCACACAGGAGCTCTGAGGCTGCAGTTGCACAAAATTAAAGCTAAATATATGGCTAAGGAGTTTGTATATTGCCTTTTTCACACTTGAACAGCAAAGTGTAGCACAAGCCTAAGGGATAATATCTTAGCAGTCCCATTTCCCAAGACTGTTATTCCTCATCTTGACATACAATTAAAATAATTTAATTATCAGTATTTTGGCTTATCTTCAAGTTACTGATGTTTCCATTATTTTTGTTTCTGAAACCTTGAGTGCCCGCAAATGGACCTCCCCTTTATATGCGTGGCCTTTGGCAAACAGTTGTATTGGATCATCTTGTCTCCTGCCAACCTTCTGGCTAAAGATGGTCTGATGGATGCTCTGGGGTAGGAGAGAATCCCCACGGAACCAGATAAATCTGCACACGAGTAGCAAAGAGGAGAATTGGACTGCTCAGTCAATGTTCTGACAGGTGTGGTTGGTTTTATTGTGGTTAGTGATGGGAGAGTGGGAAGAAGACTTGGAAAATCTCTGACGTGGTCACCTGTGAATGTAGGTAACAGCCCAAAATATTTGGTGACCATCTGACACATATTCTGAACCAACTGCACTGGAATAAGGACAAGGAAATGCCTTCTCAAATCCACCAGTTGTGGGAACAGCTGTTCTTCACATGGGACGCTCCTGGGAAGGGCAAGCTTCTCTCTTTCTTGCCTGAGCCCAAAGCCTGTAGGGTTTGGCTGTGCTTGCTCTGCTTTGCATGCATTGGAAAGAAGAGCATGGCAGAAGTTTCCTGATGATATCAACGTCAGCAGGGAGCACCTCCAGAGCACAGATGTCCTCTCCCAGCCTGCTGGAAATACAAATGAGTTCATGCCTAAAAGGATCTCTGTTCACTTTGGGATTACACAGTTTTGTGGAATGATAGACAGGCCAAAATGGTATTTTAGGGAAGGAGATGGACCCTATTGTTATTCCTAAGACCACCTCAAAAGAAGGTTCCCCAGACTCTTTACCTGTATCTGGGCTGCAGAGTTTCCATATGGAGCTGTTTCTTAACCAAGGCTTATTGAGGTGGTGGAAATTCTTCAGCTGTTTTCAGTGGTCACTGGGACTTGAAGCTAAGGGAATTTCTGCATGGACTTAAGAGGGAGCTTGAATATATTGAAAATATATATATATACACATAATACCTGTACACAGTGAAAACAACCAATACAAGCATTAATTATCTTCTAGAAGTATAGTAGTAGACTTCTATATACTACTAGTATTCTTCTAGAATTATGAATGTTTGATATGCAGCTTATATTTACAGTTGCTAAACCAGAAGTATACTTTAAGAAATAATGCTATTTGCTGGCTTTAATTTTCTCATTTGGTTCCTTCCTCTGACTGTGATGCAGATAACAGGATTTAGCTATGCCTCTCCCATGTTTCCCTCTTGGGACTTCTTTGGTTTCATTGTATTTGCATTTTTAAAACCTGGTGGAGATGTCTCAAGTCAAGGTGGAGTTTGTGCAGTGGAGCAGAGCACAAACCTGCTGAAATGTTGCACATGTACTGGAGCAACTTACTAGTGCTGCTGCGATTTTACTACCAGGGTTACTCATGGCAGATGGGTAGTCCAAGGACAGAAACAGGAAGGTGTGAAATTCCACATAGATAGAAATATGTGTGGATAGAGCATTTTTATCCTGGAACTGGAACAGATTGTGTGTGTGGGAAGCAATGTTAATTATTGGAGCTACTCGAGTACTCAAAACTGGACCAGGCTATTCCTGAGCAACTGCTCTGGGTAGAGCAGGTTGGAGTGGGTGGCTGCCAGAGCTGCCATCCAAGTGCTATCACTCCGTGGTTCTCTGGAGGGAAAGTGAAGGCAAGTGGAGTCACGTGGAAACTGGAAGGCAGCTATTTCAGGCTACTCATCTTTCTGGAGCTGGAAGATGAATGAGGCAGAGTGGGAAAGTTGCGTGAGTGGCTGGTGCAATGGTCAGCTTTGGGAAACTAAAGCTCCTTAGTCTGTGGATTAAAAGGTTAATGTGACAATTGCGTCTCTCAGGTGGGGTCTGAATGCTCTTGGTAGAAAGATATTTCTAAGTTCTCTTTTTTTGTTTTCCTTCAACTCACAGACACAGTGAATAGTTCATGTTAGAAGCACAGCACAGCAGGATGTGTGTCCCCTGAGATGGCCTTTGTGTGACAGGTCACACACTTGTAGTGCAGGCAGTGCTTTTGATGGGTACACTGACCATTAATGTGTGAGGGAATCACACTCTGAGAGCATCTAATCAGATGTTCACAAAGTTGATGGGAGACGACTACAAGCAAATACATTTTCTTAAACATTCATTTTTCATTATTTCTATGGAGGGAACACCTTCCCTATATGCAATTCTTACCTCCTCCTCCATCTCTAATCTCATGATTTAACACTGGTTTCAAAAAATGACCCTGTGGCAAATAGTTGACCTTATTCTTTAAAGTGTTCATTTGATGGTCATGAAGCAGACCTGTGATTTTTTAGAAGATGCACCATTTTCTTCCTGTCCTGCTGGAATGAGTCATCGTTTCTGAAGGTTTTGTTTTACACTCCACCTTCTCTTTGTGAACTTCTGGCAGCACACATACTTAGTTTCTATCCTGTCATTTGCTCAGATGTGTCTATAAAGATGCAAGCACGGAGGCAGAATTTGTCAGTAATTCCTTACGTGAGAAGCAGTACCTTGAAAACGCCTTAAAATGTTTTCTTGCCTCTTTTATTTCAGTGCTTTCTTCTCTACATTTGTACATACAAACACAAAGTGGTTAACAACGTTGGCTTTTCAATACTCACAGATGCCTGTGACTTTTTTTAACTTTTGCTATTTATCAGAGAGAACACTGCCACTCTTGTGGAAACAGAAAGTTATGCCACCACTAAAGAACTAAAAATGTCAAGGGGGCCATAAAAGGAAAATAACACAGTTTGTTTTGGAAATTGTTCCATGACAACTTCTGTAATCATTTTGACAAAACTTCTGTAAACTGAAACCTTTGTACTTTTTCAACTGAATGAGCTCTGAAGGCACAATGCATCACTGGAAAGAGAAATTAAACAGACCTTTGTTTTCTTCTCAAGAAGCCCTGCACTCTGTGCCTCCAGAGTAAGGATGTTTGCTGAAACAAACAGAGGATTTCTCTGTGTGATATATTCTAATGTGTAGTGCTTCCTTGACTTTTTCTCCTTTGAGCTGCTCTGGAAGCCAAACAGATCGGGCTCCTTTGCATGCTAATAAATATTGGTGCTTATAATTATTCAGTAGTTGCAGCACTATTCCTTTGAGATGAATCTTTGCCACATTATTTACTTTGCTTTGTTTAAATTATGTGGAACCTTTAGTTCAACTGTAAAACAAGGCTATATTTATGTTATGTTGATTATTTTGGTATTTTTTCCATCTGCAATGCAAGGATTGAAGCAGCTGTTTAGGGTGTGATGCACTGGAACCCAAAGTCATTTTAGAATATTTTGGTAAGAAAATATGTATACCTGGTACAGAGAAATATTTATCCACTTGAATAAAGTGACTTCTACTAAAGCCACTCTTCTGTGGCTTTAGTAGAAGTCAAAGAAGAACCCCTGCACTGGACAGAGATCCAAGTGCTGGAACCTGTCACAAGTTACCATAAGTGACAATTTTACACATTTTACACTTCTTTTCTCCATATGACCACTGTGCTGCAACTGAAGGAGTGGACTTTGAAAGGCCTTTTCTCCCCACTGTTGCTTTGCACAGCAGGAAAAGAATCAGATGTAAAGCATCATCTTCAAGAAGTTTGGGAATGTTCTCTTTCAAACAGTAATCTTGCCCTAGATTCTTGTATAGTAGCAAAAGTATATATTGATAAAAAATTCTCAGTCTGATGGCCCACCAAGAGTAAAAGCAGGAATTTGAGAATTTTAGGCAACTATGGCAAAGTGAAAGGAAAGTTCAGCTTCTTACCTTCCCCACTGCACTGGCTGGGCAGCTTGGGAGGGAATAGTGGTTTCTTTATTAATGCCTTAGTGGAGGTACCACCAAAGCAGGTGTTTGGGGCAGAGGGCATTCCATCCCATGTCAATTCTTGTGCTATGTTATTTTTAGCTGTATTTTTAGATGGGGTGCTTACTCCTGCTTTAGGGAAGCACTGCATGCACTTGTAGAATTTTTCATGTCATTTGGGATCAGATAGATGGCATTTATTTTATGTGATGGAAGATGTGTAATATTTGTAATTTTGGTTTTGATAAGCATCCCATGTTTTATTATGTCTGTGATCCTTTAGATGACATGTGGCAAAATTTTATTAGAAATAGCCAAAAATAGAATTAATTGCATAAAAAAGATCTTCATTTCAGTTAGTCTCAAACAGCTACAGAAATGAAAAGAAAGCTAAATAAGTGGATGATTTGATGAATAAACAACTGTCACAGAGGAAAACTTCAATGTGACATCTGCAGGAGCTTCTTCTGCATCAACTTCTATGGGCTGCATTGGTAGGCAACAGGTTCCTTGTTTTCCTTTATTTATTGAAGATTAAATTCCTTTGACTGGAGATAAATGCACTGCAGGCATTGGCAGGGGGAGAAGTGAGCCCTGCTCCATCAGCATCTGTTTCATCTGCTTTTGGTGCTGGTCTTTGTGTGTCCTGTACTCCTGACTAGAGCCTGGGATGCAAACAATTGCTGATCATGCTGCTGGCTCTGCTAACAGGACTCCTAATGTTGCCCTAATTACTTACATTAGAAAACTGTCAGGTCTGGAACATGTGGTCTCTCAAGGCAGCTCTCCAATTAATCTTTTCCTTTTTTATTAGAGATCTTGTTATGTGATTGTCTTTTGGGGAGGAATTAGAAGTTTTTAGGTTGTAGTGGTGGGGTTTTTTTTTCACTGATAATAGAGCAAGAAGGGTTCAGACCTACCAGGAATGTTATATTAGCCACCTTTTTTATTATTTTTTACGTTAATTTTTTATTTCAGCATCAGAAAGAATGTTGTCCTTACTATTAATGGCAAGGAGAAAAATCATAGAACAAGCCTGGTTGGAAGGGACCTTGAAAGATCATCTGGTCAAATCTTTTATAGGAAATGGAGCCTATCTAGAACTTGTAAATTCTGGTGGTGTGAGAGAGGTCCAGCCCTTCCCTGTGTCCCAAAGCAGAGGAGTGTCCTGCTCAGCAGATGCTCAGGTGTGGTGTGAAGGAGGAGGTTTCATGTAGCCTCTGTTGCTAGTTCTGATTTATTTCTATAAAATAGGAGGATTATGCTTAAATCTCTGTGTAATTCAAAGCAGAGATACGACCCAAGGTCTTCAAGAAAGCTGCACCTCCCTGCATTATTCTGCTGTGATCTCTCTCCGTCTTTCTAGGAGAAAATGCTGGGGTTTTTTTCCTTCTAAATAATGACAGGGTTTACTGAAAAATGAGCTAGAAAATCATTGTGCTTTATTCCAGGTAAATGTCTAAGCCACCAAAATACGAAGTTAACCTTCTCTATATAGATGTAGTTCAGTGCTTTTGAAACTGTTTCATATAAAATCAAGATTCTGATGTTATCCCATTTTGCCCAGGTCTGGCACTGTAGGCAGAAAGCCTGTCCCTCTAGTTGTTAAGCATGGGTTCAAGACTGATCAATGTTTTTCACTTGAAAAGTTTTGACATTCTTAAGAGTTGCTGCAGAAAAAAAAGAAGAAAAATTTGCCAGAATTACAGACTGACAGCACCAGGGTTTTGCTGTGTATAAATCTGGAGATCTAAAAGATGACAGTGATAAAAGTGGTGTGTGGTGTGGATTCAAGAATGTGGCTGCGATATACTGCCTTTCTGTTCAGTGCAGCTCTAATGCTTTAATTCACCTTGTTTGTAACTATTTCCTTTAGAAATTATCATAAACCTGGAAAGGTGGGCTATTTTTTAGGCTTAATATAACCAGCATTGCCTTATTTCAAAATCTAATACAATTAGAAACACGCACCGTAACTTGTGGATGATTAAATTGCAAATTGTGGGTGTCCACCAGGCAAGTGGAGATATTAAATCTGCTCACCTTCATAACTCATCCTCACACACACTGGGTGTTTTTCAGGACCACACAAAGATGTGCTTGTTCTGCCTGAGGTACATTCCATCGTATTTATGGTTTATCAGATGTACAGAATATCTTCCTCAAGGAGACACTCATACATCATTTCAACATCAGTAGTTATTACATTGTTTTAATGGAAAACTGTTATAAATGAATGAGTTTTATTCTCTCTGTGACACTTACATTTTCCAACATGACTTTCTCGATGCTGTTGTTTTTTGTCCTGTGAGAACATGAACTTTTTGTTTATTGCTCACTGATTTTATAAAGATTTCTCACTTCCTCCTTGGAGAGTTATAAGGAAAAAAGGTCAGAAAGGAGAAGCTAAGTAATCAGAGTTTAGGTTTATAGAAGTTTTGTGGAATAAATGTGGTACCTGTTAAAAAGCTAAAATCAAAGTAATCCAGACAAACACTTTACCTCCTACTTGGCATTGTATTTGAGGGAGGAATATAATCTTTTATTCTAAATTTTTAAAAATGAGGGTTTGATTTAGGTATGAATTGATATTTGGCTTAATCCTCCTTAATGGAAAATACCTGCAGTTGATACGATTTTGGATTGTGAGCTCATCAAATAAAGAAACTAATTATCCTTATCTTGTAAACAGAACATGCCCAAGAAGCTGATGTTTTGTATTAGTTGGTAGAGCTTTTTCCCCACAGCTGGTGCTGAACTCATCTTTTTACCTGCAGGGTTTGCTCTGCCTGTCCCCTTGGACAGAGCATTCCTGCCCCTGCATGTCCCCTTCGCCCTCCTGCCCCGAGGCAGTGGCACTGCAGGAATGTCCTCTGTGCCCATGGTGGCATCTCCTGAGCCATGAAGATCACCCTGTGCTCCTCTTCCTGCCTGCCACGGCAATCCCAACGCTATGAATAGCCAAGGAAATGTTGGGGAATTTCAGGCTTTTGGCACGTGTAGTGACAGAGACAGATTGATTTCTGCATGTAATTTAAGGAACAGTTGTGTAGCCCAACATAAGGGCAAAAAAATCCAAATGCACATGAAATGACACCATGGTTGGGACACAGTGTGTTGCCCAAACAGCTAGTCCTCCCAGGGAGCGATGCTTGGAGCAGGAATGTTGACAGCAGAGAGAAGCAGGAGTGTCCACAGGGTGCTTATCAGCAGAAGGGTGAACTGAGAGATCCTCAGCTCACTGGCAGATGAAGTGGAGCCACTGATTGGGACAGAAATCAGTCCGAGTAGTGCTGGCCTTGTTCCTTTCCTGTCAGGGGTGGCAGAGGTGAGGATATTTTTGATGGCTTCTCCAGAGAACTTAATGTTTGCTTTATCTTTTGTTTGTCTTTTATATAATTGCACTGGATAATATTGCAAAGTTGTATAAAATTAAAATTAAGTTTGAAATAGGGTTTGTTAATTACAGTATTTAACTGTTGTGGTTATTGTTTCCTAGGAGATTAATGAGGTGAATTATTGTAACATAATTAAACTACAGTATATCTAATCTCTTACATGCCCTTGTGGTTTACTGTTATTCAAGTATCACTTGAAGGTTAATTTCACTTAACTGGTATATATTTGACTTTGGTGATACAGTTTACAGCAAAATATGCTGTTAATTATATGTGAAAGTCATTAGGCTCTGCCAGAATGATCACTGTAAGGACCGTAAAGGCAGTTAAAGCAGCAGACTCACAGACATACACACCCAAGCAGTAATCCTAAATCTGCCCTACAGGGTTGGGATGGCAGCCTTTTCCTGGGAGGCACTGAATTCCTGAGTCCCAGGCAGAGCCTGTGCCCTGGGCCATGTACATCAGCTCAGCTGGCTGTTTCCCCTGCTACTTGGGCAGGAAATCCCTTTGTCTTGCCACAGAAAAACTAGAAACGTACAATAGCAATATCTTTATAGGACAAGACAAAGCTGCAGATTCATCAAAGCATGTCTTTCCCCCCAGAGAAACAGATTAGTTTATATGCTTTCATTTTTTTTAATCCCCAAACCCAACCTTCCTCCTCCTCCAGCCACAGAATCAGCTTCATCTTAATTCACTATTCCTCATTTATTGTCTTGCTGGAGCTATTTAAAGGATGGATACTCTATTTATTATGTGACAATAGAAAAGCTGCCATTTTGTTCCCTCTATTAGTTCCAGTCACAGACAGTTTTTTACATCAACTTTTTTGCTTTCTCTTCATTAATCCTAAGAAATTATCTTCTCTGTAGTTCTTTAATTTCCTCTAAGGTATGTTGTCAAAGATTTGAATCCATTATTTTCTCCCTCATCTTGTCCCTGTGGAAAAAACTAAAATTCTTTCCTCCAAAACTATAGCTCAGTATAAACCCAAACCCATTATGAGACCTTTTCTTTTTTTAAAAAAAAGAAAAACAAGAATTCAACATCATATAATTTAATAATTATAACATTCATCCAAAGTAGAGAAGTTAAAGTATTAAGTGGTTACAATTTTGAGTTCAGAGTTCTCCGGACAGAATTCAAAAATCTCTGATTTCTGAAAAAACCCAGCATTCTTGAGTATTTAATCTAAGTTGTATTTTATTTTTAGAGATTTATCAGCCACTTTGGAGCAGCAAAACTCCTCAAAAACCTTTTTGGCCAGCATGGCTCTGATCCTCTTAAATGATATCCCATTGTGCCTTCCTAGAATCATTTCCTCTTCTTTTCCATATACTTCTCATGATAAATAACCCCAAGTTGTTTACTTTTTCTCTGTAATTAATTAGAGGCTCCTTTTCTTGTTCTGCTTATTCCCACTCTCTGTGGTCACTTCCCAGTCCTGTGGAATTAATTTCAGTGCCTGCTCGTGCCACGTGTGCCATGGACAAGGCTCTAAACCCGAATTATCCAGGGCTCTCTGAAATTGTTTGCTCTTTTCCCTTTGTTTTTGTTGCCTTAGAAATTGTGTGCCCTGAGCAAAGGGAACGATTTTGAACATAACATTGCCAAGGTCACCAGTCTAGAAAATAATCTAAAGTTGTAAGCTCTCAGGAGCTGCAATTCTCTCCTGCCCACTCAACAGCTGGACTGTTCCCTGCTGAGATGTGTCTTTGGATCTGCTGGAATTTGTTTTGTCAGTTCTTTGCAAACACACTCGCCACGTTTTCAAATCAATCTCCTTCGTGTGGCAGTATGAAATGCTTTTCTGAATTCCACAGAAATTGTCCATTACACTGGGATTGTCTCCAGGTAAGCAGCATATTAAATGAATTCAAGTAGAGTTGTCTGTCATGACCTCCTTTCTCTATGCATTCAGCCTGCTGTCATTTCATCTAAGTCAGGCACTTCTAAATCCAGTTTAACAATTTTCTGTCTTCTGCATAACTGAGGCCAGGATAAGGAGCTTGGGCTTTCTTGGGTCTTGGAGCCTTTTAAAGCAAAAAGAATTATATTAACTGGTACTCTGTTTCCATATAGTCCCTTCCTTCTTTAGTGAGTTATCACAAATCCTGCCCAGGGCTTTCCTTTTCCCCTCACCATTTTCCTCCAGATTTCTCAGTTGTAATTCAGCTGGACCCGGAGCTTTGGCAAGATTTAATAGTTATAATTGCCTAATTAAGGTATCAGCTCTGGTAGACCAGAAGCCTTCTTTCTCCTCTGTCTTTGCAGTTTTCAGGAGTGTGCTCGCTACTTCTGTCAGATTCTCCTCCTTTGTGTATTCATTATGAATATCTATAAAGATAGGAGTAATCTGTCTCATTATTTTTTAAATTGCCTCACTTGAAGACACTTGCTTCTCTCATTCCTGTCAGGCTACAAGCAGATGAACATAAAAACCCCACAGTTGCACAGAAAAATTGATATTGCAGTGGAGCAGTGGAAAGCTGTGGTTTGCTTTGCTTTCCAGGAGAAACATAAACTGTGTGATAATGGCATGGATGTGTGAGAGATGAAACCAGACGCTTGGGGACTGAGTGTAACCCGTGGGGAGGAGAAGGGGTAGAAATAATTCATGTTAACTGGCATAAAAATTAAGTCCAGTTCTGCAAGGTGAGTGTGTTTTGCCCGTGGCAGTACTGGAATCTTGCAGAACTTTTCAAACCCGACTGCACAAAACTGCCCTACATTGGTATTTGAAAAACTTTTTTAACCTGAGCTGTTTTAGCTGTGATGGTGTTTGTCCTTTGGAGTCCTTTTACAGCGCACTAGAGAAAAAACAAAACCAGTTTGCTTCCTGCAGAGGTTGGAAGGAGACTTGGGTGGGCAGACAGGGTGTAATTAAGCACGTGGGGGTATAGGCAAAAGGCAGCTCTTGCAGAGCTCCCTGAAAGCACCAAAGAGACAGTGGCAAAAGCAGAAGGAACTGCATATTTGTTCCCCTGTGACATTTTCTTCTCTACCTGTATATCTGGCACTGGGCTTTGATTTAACTTGAAATCTACTCCAGTGAAAATCATGTTCCTTTCAGAGAGGATGGTTAACATTCTATAGAGCATTTGTACTCTTCTTTTGCCTCTTTCACCATCTGGGGCCCTTTTACAGATTATCTGTGGATTTCCTCTGTCAAAGAAAAAATGTCATTGAGTCATATGTCATTTCACACATGAGACTTTGGTCTGTGACACTGTGCCACCTCCTGCTTTAAACCAATAAATTGTGGCAAAATGACCTTTACATCACTTAGCCTGGTAATTGTCCAAGTATTCTATTACCAGTTTGTGGCTTCTCACAGCAGAGGAGTGGATGAGGATGAGTTTCACAGTGTCACATCCCGTTCAGTTTTTGCAGCAGTGTTGTTTGTTGGCACCTGGGGTTTAGTTAATGTGAGGGAAATGCACTATTTTGCAAACAGGGATGTAGACTGCATTGACACCACCTGTCAATAATACAATGAAAATAAAGCTTAGTGACACAAAATGCAGTGGAATTTGAGGAGAGCGAGGATCTCATGAAATTAAAATGATGGAAGGTGAGGGTCCCGAGCCTGATCTGGACAGAAGTCAGCTGAGACTGGAAATATATCACAGAATATGCTGAGTTGGAAGGGACCCACAAGGATCATCCCCTGGTCCTGCACAGGTACTATCCCCAAGAGTCACCCCCTGTGCCCCAGAGCATCATCCAAACCCTCCTGCAGCTCTGGCAGCCTTGGGGCTGTGCC